>JADRCD010144193.1:1865-12567 GCA_019843815.1 Montemys delectorum | reverse complement strand
CTCTGTGTAGCTCTGGCTGTCTTGGAACTCACTCTGTAGACCAGGCTGGCCTCGAACTCAGAAATCCACTTGCCTCTGCCTCCCAAGTGCTGGGATTAAAGGCGTGCACCACCACTGCCCAGCACCACACACCATTTCTTAAATGAATGTAACCTGTTCTCTGTGGGCTGAGAATGAAGACCATAGCAAGAACTCTGCATCTAAAAATCATGCCTACAACTCATTCCTTGGCACAGCAGAACTGTCAACTCTCAGCTTAGCTACTATGGAGGTAAAATCCTTTGGTGATGTGAGGGTCATTGAAGTACAGCCTTATTACAATGAACTCCAATGTCTAAAAATTGTTCTTAATTTGGGCTTGTACCTCAGTACAAGCCAAGATTTTAAACTCTATTAAAAACAAACCAAACAAACAAAAAGGCTTTATCTATTTGTGTTCATAAAAAAAATAGTAGTGATACATTATTTTAAAATAAACAGTTAATATGTTTTGAGTTAATTAAAATGTATATTGAGCAAAATGTATGTATTTTCAGTATTATTATAGACAAGAATCTACTTAAGAGTGTTCAATTGATTGTTTTATATCAAACAAATTTTATAATACTCATCTTTATCGTTACAATATTTTATAAATTTTAAAGAATATGACAAAATAAAAACAATGAAAGGTATTGAAGGGGGTCACAGGGAGGAGTTGGGGTACAAAAGGGAAAGAAGAATGTGATGTAATTCTATTTACTTAAAATATGTTTTTAAGTGTTAACAAATTCAGATAAATTGAAATTATGCATCTTTTTCATTATAATGCAATAAAACTTAAATCAATAAAAAAAGAACACTAGCAACTATGTATTATAGTACTAATGGTGATAAACATGATTATCTCATGCATCTTGGGAAAGAAAGGGCTTATTTTTTACCCTACAGCACAATGAAGGGAAATTAGAATCCCAAGGCCTGAAGAAGAACAGAGATCACAAAGGAATTCTGCTTACTGACTTGCTTCATGGTTTATTCAGTATTCTCTATTATATAACCCAGGACCTCTTGCCTAGGGATGACACCATCCACAGTGGCCCGGGCCCTCACACATCAATTATTAATCAAGAAAATACTCCCCCCCGACACTTGCCTACAGGCTAATCTGATGGAGACATTTTCTCAGTTAAGATCCCTTCTTCAAACGAGTCTTTGTGACAAGCTGACCAAAAATTCTCCAGCTCAGACACCAAGGCTGACTCTTTTGGCTCTTGTTTAGCTCAGTATCTCTAGTGCTATAAAATTCCAGTAGATGTATGTGTTTGTGAGACAATTGGAGAAGGAAATAAAGGAAAAGACAGCACAGAAAAAAATGAAAGAGAAAGAAGAAGACAGAGTTTTGCTCTCTGATATTCCTTCAAGCCACTTTTCACTCCCTCCATGTTCATTCTCAAATTCAATACTGTTGAGGTCCACTCCCTGAGCAAGGCTGTAGCCATTTTGTTTCATGCCTGCCAGCTCTTTCATACTATTGCTGGAATATGCCTGCCAGTCACTGATACAGAAAAATAACTTAAATCAGAGCAGAGTCATGCTGACCACATACCCTGTTATGTTCTGTATGTTATAAACTTCGTTAATCTTATGGAATTCCATAACTATAAACTTCATGTAGGACCTATCATATTAAAGGTCAACATGAACTGTTATGTCTAAAATGACTTGAGTCAGAGGGATCCAGGGGGATAGGAACTCCACAGGAAGACCAACAGAGTCAACTAACCTGGGCAGCACTTTCATTACTTACATATGGGCTCACTGTGGGTTTTGTGGTTTCTGCCTTTATAAGCTGACATTGAAAAAAATTGGGGGGTCATAGCCTCAGCCCCAAACTTGGAGCAATGGTCCTGATCAATCTTAAGGTGGGCATTCAATAAACCAACCCTGTCTAACTGAGATTGGTGTTCATGATTGTGGTGCAGGTCCTGGACCACAACAAATACCATGGGTAAAAAGCTTACATTTGCCCATGAGATGGGTCTCAAGTTGGACAAGTTATTGTTTGGCCATTCCCCCAGTCTCTGCTCCATCTTTGTTCCTCAATTTCTTGTACATAGGACAAATTTTTGGGTTAAAGTTTTATAGATGGATTAGTGTCCTTTTCCCTCCACTGGGGATTCTGCCTGACTATAGGGGGTGGCCACTTCAGGTTCCATATCCCCACTGCTCAGAGTCTCAGCTAAAGGTACCCCCATAGACTCCTGGGAGCCTCCTGTTATGCTTACAGACAGGAACCTAGCATAACTGTCCTCTGAGAGGCTCCACGCAGCAACTGACTGAAACAGATGCAGTGATCCATGGCCAAATATTGGACAGAACTCAGGGAGTCTTATGGAAGGGTTGAGGGGGAAGGATTGAGGAATCCAGGGGGAATAGGAACTCCACAGGAAGACCAACAGAGTCAACTAACCTGGTTCCTTGGGGACTCTCAGAGGCTGAACCACCAACCAAAGAGCATACATAGACTGGACCTAGGGCCCTTACACATATGTAGCAGATTTGCAGCTTGGTCTTCATGTGGGTCCTGAACAACTGGAGCAGGTACTGTCCCTAAAGCTCTTGCCTGCCTGTGGAATAAGTTCCCCTAACTGGCTGCATTGTCAGGCCTCAGTAGGAGAGGATGTGCCTAGCCCCACCCAGATTTGATGTCCCAGGATTGGGGGAGGTATACTCAGGAGGCCTCTCCTCTGTGAGGCCTCCACCCTCACAGAGGAGAAAGAGAAGGGGGATGAAGGAGGGACTGTGTAGGGAGTCAGGATGTAAACTGAATGAGTGAATTAAATGAATGAATGAATAAATAAATAAATAAATAAATAAATGGAAAAAAAGAAAAAAGATCTCATGCTTCTTGATACCCCCCACCTTGCTCATCCCCTATTTATTTTGACTTAACACTTTACAGCATCCTAACTTAACTTCTCCTTTTCAGTTCCTGAGACTAGCTGGGATTATCCTTGCCTTACCTCTTTGTTTTGTCAATCTCTTTGTTAGGAATTCTCTTCACCTTTGTCCTTGAAGTTGCACCTTCAGTTTTACCAACTAAGGCATGCAGTATTTGATCTTCCCCCATCATTCCTTATAACAGTCAGCTGTTTCCTTGATAGGATAGTATCATCCTGTAATTGGGCATTGATGGATTTGCTTACCTACTTACTAGCCACTCTGACCCTACTTAACAATGAGTCCCACAAAGGGCCAGCCCCCCTGTCTATTTCATCCATCTCTGCACACTGGCATCTGGTACAGTGTCTGATATATAGTAGATATTAAACCTATAAGACATGGATCTATTAAAGTGTTCCTTGACATTAAAACGTTTCTCTGCGATAACTTACTATAGCATTTCCTATAACTTTTCGTCTGGCTCGTCCTGAAACTGTAGAGTATATGAAGAGATCTGGATATCTTATTTGGCTGCAGTCAGTAGCTGCTGCAACGCCTCTATAGAGAGTGATGGTTCAGCATGCCATAGTCTAAGTCTGGTGTGCTGTTTCACTAACTGCAGAGAAAATTTCAGTGGTGCAATTCGATCCTCCCAACAGGGCACCTTGAAGAGTTCTAGGAGAACCACCTCTTGAAAGACAACAAAGAATCGGGTGATTGAGAAAGCACTGACTCAGAATATTCTAGAAGAAAAAATAATGAAGATACAGGAAATTGGATAAGGCGTATTGCCACCTTATTGTTCCTTCACCAAGTGGTTTGTCTCTCAATAATATAACAATTTTAAAAGTGACAATAAAACCCCAGTCATTCTGACAACCCTTTTACATGCATGGTCGCATTTAACCCTCTAAAGCTCACAACAACCCTACAAAGTCAAGATTATACTTGTATCCAATGTACAAATATAAAAAAAAAAAAAAAAGTCATTCACAGACTGGCTTTATAATTTACCCACAAATACTCAGCTGTTAAACTGAAGAGCTAGTATTTGAATACACATCTGACAGTTCCAAGGTTGATGGCTCTGTGCCTTCGATCTCATATCCTGGGGTTAGCAGCCGTAGATGGAAGAGTAGGTTGAATAGTGCTGTGGTTTGGATGCAGTTTTGCCCCAGATTCTTTGTCCTCGATGTGGCAGTGTGACAAACGATGATGCCTTTAAGAGTGGGGCCTACCGGGAAGTCCTTGGATCATTGGGACGTTCCCCTGGAAATGCATATGGGATCTCAGAAACTCCATGGCTTCCTGTTAAGATCAGATCCCTCACCAGCCAGTGGTGGCGCACGCCTTTAATGCCAGCACTTATGACGCAGAGGCAGGCGGATCTCTTAATTCGAGGCCATCCGGGTCTCCTGGGTGAGTTCCAGGACAGCCAGTGCTACACCGAGGAATCCTGTCTCAAAAAACAACAGCAAACGAACAAAAACAAAACAACGGATCAGATCCCTCACTGATGTATGCGCTCTTGTTGTGAATGCCATCACAGCCTCACCAGAAACCAAATCAAGGGGACCACTGAGTGCTAGACTTGAAACTTCCAGAACTATTATCCAGCTAAAGCCCTTTTCTTTAAAAACTTAGTGTCCATCATGCATTTTAACATAATAATGTAAAAAGTACAGTACCCTGTACTAATGCATAGGGTAATTTCTCCTCTGATCCAGGGCACATGCTGACCTTGAAAGCCACGAGCTAACTCTTTAGATGGTGCACAGGAGGGGTGGTTTTTTCCTGGTAGCAGAAGGAACAGGAGAGCAAGGGAAGCACACTGGAGTGCTTGGCAGGGCCATGGGACCAGTTTTCAGTTCTGACTCCAGTGTTCCTTCCTACCCAGACTCTAGGCCTTTTTCACGGTTCCTCTTTCTGTTTTTCTCTTTCTCCTCTCCTACCTACTGATAACTCAAGGGGAGTCTTCCCACTACAAGAAAGCACAGAACTAAGTCTCACAGCAGCAGCTCATCAGAGGAGCCTCGACCTTTGCTGTGGAACCCAAAGACATTGGTTGCTGGGCTGAATTATTCTTTTCTTCCTGGTTTTCTCTATTCTGTTCTGTGAAGATGATGGTACATAATTAATAATTTTCTCAGTGTACATAATTAACTAAGACAGAATAATGAAACTCAAAGTAGCCTCCCATAAGTACAGAGAAGCCTACTCCTCAGAATGGCAGGGGAGCTGCAATCGTATTCCTATCTGGAGGCCAGGATCTTTGAGAAAGAATGCAGACCTGAAACATCGTGAATATGCCTGAGACGGAAGACCAAACACAGCTCAAGAAAAAAGAATCAACATGTCAGAGAGATGGTCCAGTCATGAAGTACTAGGCTTATAACCAAACAACCAAAAACACATCATGATTTTCTATTCATCAATAAACAGGCATCATGGTCAAAGGGCTACAAAATCAATAGTGTGTCAGAAGCAGTGGCCATTGAGTTGCCTCACTTTAACTCAAGCTCCGGCACTCTGTCTCACCAGAGACAGCTCCTTTTGGTTTTCCTGTGTTCCGCAGGATTTATGGCATACAAACATGGTGTGAGTGTGCTTTCATGTGTTGCTGCTCCAAGGATATTTTGAGTGAAAGCACTGTTCACAGCTATCTCAGGTGCTCACCACTCTTTTTATCACTGAGATCACCACACTGTGAGCTGAATCATGGGAAATGAGTGACAACACCCTTGGTGGAGTTTATGATAAAGGGATGAATCTGCTCCCAACCTGCAGTGTTTGTATTCAAATCACTATTGTTTGTGTGTTGGACTTCAGTGAGAGAAGTGAAAGTTTGTGTAGGTTCTAATTCTGTTACTTTTCCATACTATACCAAAACTTCCCAATAGCAGAGAAACTCGCTAATAGTTTGAGAGAAAAATCTATTTATTTCCCTACTTAAAAAAAAAAACATGCAAATTTTCATTATGTCTGGAGCCTACTGTTCAGAGCTCAACTGATCAACTGACACTTTCCTTAAGGCCTTGACACATGGAGAAGGAACAGCTCTTTTTCTAAAACCAGGAATATGCTTGGCAGAGCCAATAATGTCCTGGGGACAGGGCCTTGGGAGAGCTATAGCTTCAGATCCAGACAACCTGACTCTTTCCACCATCCACCACACAGGGCTATAGGTATCAGTTCCAAGGCCATTGCAGACTTCATCTGAAACATTCTTGAGATACTTTGTGTTCCCCTTGGAGAACATCGCTTTATTAGCTCTTTGCTAACTTGGTCCCATTGTATGATAGCTTGATGACTCTGGGCTATTCCATCCACCCCTTCCCCAAAAATAGTATAGAAGCTGCTGTGTTTCTTAATTAGCTTGCTTGAAATATGGCATAGCCTGTGCAAGACCTCCCGATCACAAATTTCCTTTTAGATTTCTGATCTACTGGTCCTCCCTCTCAGGACCTCTCACTAAAGAATGACCTACTGGTCCAGGTCAGTTTATGCCTGTATTCCCAGCCCTTGGGAGTCTGGGGGAGATAGGAGGATCATGAGTTCAAGGCCAGAATGGGCTATACAATGACCCTATGTAAATAAAAAAATTAAAAATAAGCATTTTAACTTCACATTCAATACTAGGATATATAATGATAAACTATGATTATGTAAGTTAAAGTAAATATGAGAGTTGAGGCCCATGTTGTTTGTCTTGCTGTGGTATAATTTGACCTGTTTTTCTCACTCAGTCTAGTTTTTAAGGAGACAGGCCCTTTGTCCTAGTGCTGCTTAAAATCCCAACATCTGAAGAACTTTTTTGAACAGCATCTTCAATATCTGCCAAGACAGTATACAGGCTATGCCTCTGAGGAAGTGAATGTACAGATTTTTTTAATTATTTATTTTATTTTTCAAGATCATAATAGTATAGACCTCACCCTTCATCAAGGAAACTTCTCTTTGCAACAGAGAACAATAAGAGAATCACAACCAATCAAAACGCAGAGTATGGAGCCCATTCCCAAGGGACACCGCTACAGAATAATCCCTTACTTAAGGCTTAGGGATCACTGTGGAAGAGGGGGTGGAAGGACTGTAAGAGCCAGAAGACCAGGGAGTTTTGCTGCAAGGTTGTGTCTCCTGCCTAACATCAGAAGTCACACCCATAAAGTCTCACCAACTTGGCTGCCTAAAGAGCTGAAGAGCAATAAGATGCCATAAACAAAAAAAAAGCAAAAAACAAAAACAAAACAAAACAGGCTAAAGTGAGTGGAGGACATGTAAATAATTTTAAAAGTCATAATCCAAGACTCCCATATTTGTTGAACTCTCAGAACATATATGTAGATACAAAGAAACTAGAAACATCAATTTATTAATGCTATTCTGTCTATAGCCATATTTTGAATGGCTAGTAAAAAAATCAGATCCACTCCCATCCATCTATCTTACATCTATTTTTATCAAAAATATTGGTAATTTAAGAATAAGTACTTATATTTTTTTCTTATAGGGTAAATATAGAAAAATCATTGGTAAAGAACTTCATATGAACCTGGTATGGGAATAGAGCTTCTTTAAATATAAATACTATCCCACTTACTCCTCATAAGGAGTTGGAATCTGAGGATGAGACAGGTTTGTTATAATGAAAATGCAATTAAATCAAAAGAAAGCTCACTTTCTTTTCTGCCACTTGGTGCCAAGTTTTCTCGATGAGTCTTTTCTTGTTAACTGTTGGCTGTTTTAGAAAGATTCTCTGTCTTTTTACAAGCGACAGAAGCAAGCTCACATCTAAGAGGACAAGCACCAGAGGGCTGAACACATTGGTATACTGATCACATTGGTATACTGAGAGCAGACAGCACATAGCCTGAGATTTGTGCTTATCACTACATCTGACCTCAGAGTCTCTTCAAGTCTGTGACAAAGGGATCCCTGAGGGAACATTAAATTCTTTTCATGACTGAAGACAATGTTGTAGGAATAAAAAAAAATGGTACCAATGGCTTCTTCCCAACGAGATGCATGTACCTGGACAACTGATTTTACTATTATTATGTAAATACTATAATGACATGTGACCTAATGTCTTGTTTTCTAAAAATCCAGAAAGACTTCAGAATAGACCAGACTAGGCAAGAAAAATCTATTTTTGCACAGTACCCAACAAATAAGCAGGGCTTTAAACTGTGGTGTCTAAGAGTCAGACGTGGAGAAAGCCACCTGAGGTGGCATTAGTAATGCTGGAGAAGGCCGCCTAGACATGAAAGGTCTCATTCGTGAGAGAGCAGCAATAACTATCTGCTGTTAAAGAAAGGCTCGCACCAGAAGTGACACAGAAAGCGCCTGTGTCACAGAAACAAAGTGAATCTGTTTATTAACATGTAACACAAGGTCAGGGTAACCCAGGACCCACTTGAAAGTTCATCCACGGTGTGTGTATGTAATCCGTATGTTCTGCCTATTTTGCCCTAGAGATTAGTAAAGAGTTCCATGCCTGCAGTTATGGGAAAGGAAAGCTGAAGTAGGAGGAAGCCAAGCCATGCCAAATACCGCAGAGTCCCATAATTGCATAATTAAGCATCTTAAGTATTATGAAGATTTCACTGGCTAAAAGTTACTTATAGAAACTGTATTGTGGATACATCAATAATATATTAAGGTTAATTTGGGTGCTTGTGTAAGAGAAAACTAAATAGAAGTAACATTTTTATTCAGGATACTAAAGGTAATAGCTTCACAGGCTGTGTTGAAAATACTATTTAATGTAGTAAAGAAATTATATATCTTAAATCTGCCTTACATAGTCTATTCAAATATGAGAATAGTAAAATAATAAAAAATAAAGACATATACTTCTCTCTAGCACACTCCCTTTTAAAAAAAATCTACCTTTTAAATAATCATATATGGATACTTTTAAGGTATACTTAAAATAATTTTTATTATTTTGATAGCATTTATTTTTATTATTTATTCTTCTCTTATACATTACACCTATACCACAGTATCCCTTCCCTCCACTCTTTCAAGTCCCTCTTTCTCCTCTCCCCCAAATCCACTTGTCCCCTGTTTCCTTTCAGAATAAAGCAGGCCTCCCAGGGATATCAACCCAACACAGCATAACAAATTACTGTAAGTCTAGACACAAACCTTCCGACTAAGCCTGGACGAGGCAACCCAGTAGGAGGTAAAGGGTCCCAAGGGCAGGCAAAAGAGTCAGATGATGATTGGGCAATATCACATCTTTTCACAAGTTTTGTTTTTCTTGTTAGTCATGGTGTTGCCCTTTTTCTATATCTGCCCCCTTCTATCAAATGGGCAGCTTAATGGGCTGGGGAGATGGCTCCTTGGATAAAGCACATGCTGAGCAACCATGAGCTACCCTGTGAGTTGGGAAACACTGTTATAAACTTTCAACACTTGAGAATCCCGGACTGTCCCATTTATAATCACACTCCTAACATTTGACAACCATCAAAAGAAGAGTTTGGTTTTTTGTTTTCTGTTTTTTGTTTTTTGTTTTTTAAGAAAAAAAGAACACAGGATATAAATATAAACCTATGCAAAAGAACAAATATCTAAAGAGGTCGTGGTTCATGTATAAACGCCTTGATATGCTTTAATCTCTTTCAAATATAAATGCTCTTCAGATCAGAGAAATTTCTACAGTGGTGGTTAGCACAACTGATAAAAATGCAGAAATAAGTGTCACGAAGTGCTCAACCATAAATGGAATATCCATATCACCCCCACATCTGCACCTCAAGGCTCAGAAACCATTGCTGGACAGGGTTTGGTGGAAGGATCAGAGCTAGAGGTTGGGGATCACACTGAAACGGAGCATGATCGGATTGTTGCACTCATGAACTTACAGTAGCTGTGGTTACCTGTCTAAGATTAAGCCAGTCATTAGTCCAGTATGGAGAGGGAGGTGCTCAGGAAGAGAGGTCCAATGGACAACTAATGACTTCTGGAACGGGGAGAAACCTTGGCTTTAAGGGTATGGCCCCTGGTAGGTAGACCGTGCCCCAGTGGATGGCCCCATACCCATGAGTATAAGGACAGCCCAAATTGGAACTAATTGGGTGTTTTAAAAAGAAGAGAAGTATGGATACAGTGATGTGGGGAGGTGGGGTGGATCTGTGAGGAGTTATGAGAAGAAGTGTGGAGGAAATATGATCAAATACGTGGACAAGAGATAGCTCAGCTGTTAAAGACTAGGCTCATGATCAAAAAGATTCTCAAAAAGTTAATGAGAATAATGTATATAATTAAAATGGCTCATAACTCTGACCACAGCTTCAAGAGTATATTAACTCTTAGTATTGTGGGTAAAATCTCAGTCAAGATCTTGAAGAATAAAATGATTAGAAACAGTCAATGACTTGGTAAAGACTGGGAAGCTAACCAAGGCCAGGCTTCCTTCCTTCTTTACATCACCATGGGTAATCACAAGGACAAGGGACATCCTCTAGCCCAACGTCTCCTGTTTACTTACCAGCCCCAAACTGCACATGTTTTTCCCCTCATTATTAATTACTTCTTTATGACCAAGGAGACTAAAAATATGTAGGATAGAAAAGTTTTGCCCCATGGTGGCACACGCCATTAATTTCAGCAGTTGGGAGGCAGAGGCAGATGGATTTCTGAGTTCGAGGCCAGCCTGGTCTACAGAGTGAGTTCCAGGACAGCCAGGGCTACATAGAGAAACCCTGTCTTGAAAATCCAAGAAGAAGAAGAAGAAGAAGAAGAAGAAGAAGAAGAAGAAGAAGAA
>JADRCD010144192.1:0-11967 GCA_019843815.1 Montemys delectorum | reverse complement strand
AAGGAAAATGCAGTTTAGAAATGGCACGTGTTTGTGGATTTTTTATGGCTATAATTGCTATTAACCATTGACCTAAACAAACAGAATAAATTGACAGGGTATATGTTGAATTTTTTAACTGACTTCAAGTTTATAGGAATACACAAGGCAGAGATATGAACAAGCTAGGCTCATTTATAAAGCTGAAGAACTGAAAAGATTTGTATGTTAAGTGGCTTTATTCCAAAAATTACACAGATATTTCCAGTCATTCTATTTAGGAGACACTGATGTGGGTTAAAATCATTCTTTTTACTTAAGTCCAATATATTTTCTGTAAGATTATCAAACTATTATATTTAAACTCATTTTTTTGTGAGAATAATGAAGAATTCCGTGGAAAATAAAGAGCAATCTCAAGGAGATTCAGTATATTTGGACATACTGATGCCAGTCATGGGACAAAAAGCAACAATAAAAGCTTACTTCCTAGAATCAATCTGTTCATTGTGCTTACAGATTGATTGTTCATCAACCAATCAGCACATGTTAGAGTTTGATGTTACAGAAACAACATTAGAAGGGACTATTGATTGATAACTATTGATTTTAACTTCTAGGATCTAGATAAAATATTTACACTATGATTGGTGCTGTGCCTTTTTTCTTATATCTGCTCATATTATTGCTTGAACAATAGTATCAATCTTTGGAGGGAGTTACACTAATAAAATGTTAAGGAAAAACTATTTATGTGAAGCCAACTCTGATGGTTTATTCTTGGAAACTAGGGATTAAAAAGAATTTATCAAAACCTTTACTAGAAGTTCAAATCCAGCTAGCTAGTTGTGTTGCTCAAAAGGAAGAGAGAGAGGTAGAAAGCTATTTATATGACCATTTTATTGAACTTACATATTATATAAGCTAAGAGTATCAGGATTTTACAATCCCTTCTTTCACTTTTCCACATGAATATTTCACAAGGACACATAATTGCTAAAAGGTATTCCAGTGACACACCTCAACATTGTTGGTAAACATTATCCATGTAGAGCATGGTGCATGCATTTAGGTATTGTAATGAGTAGTCTTTCAATTGTAAAGTTTTCATCTTGATATTTTTTCAATGATTGTTTGAAAATGAAGTTTTAAAATGATGCCTTTAGTTTAGTTAGTTTTCTCACATAATAATTATCTTTGTAAAAAATGTCTTAGATGTACACTGTGATCTAAGATTCAGTTCTCTTTTGTTGTAAAACCCATTTCCTTCTGAAATGCTGTTTTCTTAAATACAAAAGAGGTGTTAAATTGACAACCTGTGGATTCTTATACATAAATAGACTGCAGCAACAGGAAGCAATTTGTTTTCTAAAAGTTTCTTTATTTTATAATTCAAATCATAGTCATATTCTGTGTGTGTGTGTGTGTGTGTGTGTGTGTGTGTGTGTGTGTACTTGTGTGTTAGGTTTCAGGTCTAATACTGATATGAAGGCCCTATTTTCTCCTTATTAGATACTGTGGAGATCAGAAATGGCATTCTCCTTGATACTCTTAGTAAAACTTTGAGAAGAAATATTTGTCATGGGCTTCATGTGTCAACATCACTGAATTTAAGGAAAAGACTGTTAAAGCCCCTATGTCCGCTGAACACTAGCACTCTGCCCTTGTGCCTTCCCATGAAATTTTCCTTCTGGTCTTAATGCACAGTTGCCTTCATAAGCTCTGTCAGAGTTTAGTCTCAGTACTTGGTATTGGGAATTTTTCTTTTAAGCTATCTACACAGCTTACTCACAATATACAATACTCTTGTTATTCTTCTGATGATGTTAAAATTTTAACCTAGATACTGACTCATAACAGAACTCTCTACTACAGTCTGTCCTGCTTGCAAAATGTGTTGGGCAATGGTGGCACTGGAATTCTGGAAGAGGCCAACCAATATTTGGTATCACCTGGGACCCATGCCAGGGGAGGGATCCCATGTCCTACACTACCTGTCTGTCTAGGAACTGGAAACTGGATAGCTAGAGACCTGGAAAGAACCAAACATGACTAGCAAAAATGATTCATGATATAATTTGTAATGTTATTCTGTTATATTCATAGATAGGTAGGTGTCTTGGAGATCTTCCACAAGTCCATCTCCTCAGAGAACAGGAACCTGGATGAAGAGAGGGAGCAAAGAATATAGAAGTCAGAGTGGTTGGAGCACATTAGGAGAACAAGTCCCACAAGTTAAGTAAGGCTCACATGGCCTCACAAAGACTGAGAAGAGTCTATCTTTGACTCATATGCAGACTTTTGAGACTCTTTTCTTCCCATTGGGTTGCCTTCTTCAGCTCAATAAAGGCATTTGCCTTGCCTTGTTCTATCTTGTTTTGTCCAGCTTGGCTGTTGTCTCTTGGAGGCCTCCTCTTTTCTGGAGAGGTGATGAAGCCAGCTCAGTCAGTAAACAGAGTCTCTAGGGAGGGAGTGAGGATTAAAGAAAAAAAAAGACAATTAGACAGCACTATAACTTGACATCAGCCCGGGCAGAAGCTGAAGCACCTTTAAATTTTCCAGTCCGCTTTTATACCATTCTAGGTGCATGCAAACAATGGAGTCTGTTCTTACATCAAAGGCAAAGTAGTCAAACAAGGCAAAAAACAAAGTTGCATAGTCCCTGTGTCTAGGGGTTTATCAGGGTGACCAAGATAAAAAGGAATACCATACATTCTTCAGCTGTATTTACCTTGAGCCTACTTTCTTGTCTTGGTCAATGTCAAATTCCCACCAAATTCCTATAAGGAGACACCCAGAGCTCTCCACAGAGAGGAAATGATGGAGGAGTTGATCTGGGGAAGAGGAGAGGGAGTCGCAGCTAGGAGTAGTGGAGGGAGGGAAAACTGTGGTTAGGTTGTATTATATGAGAGAATTATTTTCAATAAAAATAACTCAAAAAATTTAAAAAACATTAACTTCAATATTACCTTAAAAACTTCAAAACAATATATTCAAATTAAACTCATTTTCACTCATATATTCACCTAACCAAATTTTATGGCAGCTGTGACTCTAAAATATGAGTCATCTTATATTGTTTCCCTTGTATCATTCATATCTGACTCTTATTTTCAGCACATATTGTAAATATTCCTTATACTACTTTCCAAATATACCAAGATATTCCTAGTGGGGAGCACAAAATATTTATTTTTCTGGGTTACTATATCTCCTTAATGTCATTTTTTTTTCATGTCATGTGAAGTCATGTAAAAGTGACTTTTATCTACTTGATGTAATTGTAGTCTCAGAGACTTACTGGTGAATAAGTACACACTTTCTAGCTCTTTTGGAACTCTGGCTGGAGGCTCAACTCAGCTATTCTGACAAACTTCACTCCAAGCTGGCAGATTCAATTTGTCTTCTCTTAGCTTCTAACTTAATTGCTCTTCTTGGCCTCAAACTAACTCTGGCAATTGGTTCTTATTTTCTTGCTCCTTCTTATTCTCTTACTTCAACTACATCTGCTACATGAACTGAAGGGAACTGAACTCAACTCCATTCTAGTGAACTCAGCTGACTGAATAAAACTAATTCAAAGAGCACTGACAGAGCTCAACTGACTATATTTCCTCTTGTCTCTCCCTACAGTGCTTTTTAAAGTCATCTGTCTTTCCTGTACTGTCTCATGAGAGTTTGGTGTATCCTATCTCTGACACTGATTCATCACTTTGTCTGTCACTAAATTAGATGTCATTCTCAAATATGGCTGCTCCTTCTGTAAACTAACCTTACCTTCATTATTAGGGTTTAACATTTTATGCTAAGGGTGTGTATATATTCTATCCAGAGTAGCCATGTTGCTTTATCAAAATTCCTCTGCAAAGTTAAAACAAAACAATATGAGAATATATGTTATGGAAATAACAAAACAGTGGGCACAGAAAGCATACCAGTGGTTGCTCACAGTTAGGAAAGAAGGGACAGATAAAACAGAGAGACTGCAAAAACAAATATATTCTCATGAGTGCAACAGTTGGTAATTTGTAATACTACATGTTTGAGAGACCTCATAGAGTATATAATATCAGTTAAAATGTTGATGTAAATTAGGAATACATATACTGACTAGCATAGATTCTTCTCAAGTATTTGGAAGTTTTGCCACATGACAATCTTGTCTTATATCTTGATCAATTTAATGTGTATGTATTTTGATTTCCATTAAAAATACATTTTGACTATTTTTGGCAATATACACATGGGAGTACAGAATATACACTCTTTTATGTCTAGCTCTTTCCTGGTATAATATATGAGATTCTTCCATTTGTATATCATTCCAATGGTTGGTTCTTTTATATTATTAACAAGGCAAGTAGGTTTTCATAAAGGCACTAAAGAATACATTGAAAATAATGGATTTTCCATAACCCATATGTGAAAATTAGATATCTACATGCAGAAGAATGAGAATATAAACTTCTCTCTCTCTCTCTCTTTCTCTCTCTCTCTCTCTCTCTCTCTCTGTCTGTCTGTCTCTCTCTCTCTCTCCATCTCTCTCTCTGCCATACACATGTATAAACACACAGACATACACATACATGCATACATACACACACAAACAGGACCACAATTACACTAATGGCTAAAACTAAAGTGTGAAAATACATTGGAAAAATACTTTGAGACACTTGCATATCAATCTTTTTCAAATTCTTTTAGTTGTAAATATCAATTTCTCTCCTAAGCAAGTCCTCTACTTTCTCTTTTGATGTCATTGCTGAATTCTAGCTCATTCTTCCCTTTTAAGACCCTGCCGAGCCTTAGCTTACTGGAGACCCCCTGAATGAATCACATGGAGCCTGATCTATGCAAAGAGCACGAGGATTTTTATTCCAGTGCCCAGAAGCCATCCCAGACCCTAAGGAGAGGAGGTGATCCCGCACAGTTTGTTTAGTGAGCTTTTATATAATTTTCAGGGCAGCAGCCTTCAGACACAATGTGATTGGCAAAACAGTGTGACTTTTTAAACGGATTGGTCTTCAGGGAATGAGATGGCAAGGACTTCCCTTGTCTGAAAGTGGGCAAAAGTCCACCCTGCAGAATGTATCCCCACCTGCAGCTTGGTTCTCACCCTGTGGTCTGAGGAATGTTAATTAGCCTCTCCTTTCCAGAGGAGCAAGAGTGCCACCACCTTCCGAAGTTCCTGAGCTTATCTTATTAAATGACTGAAATTCCTGGCCTCCTAGTGTTTTCCTGAGATGTCTCTGTTTACTCGGTTCTCACACCCTCATTTGAGAATCAAGAATTATGAACTCTATCTAAATTAAAAGCTGAACTTGAAAAAAGACTGTATCTTAAGGTATACTTACTACCTTTAATGGTTCCTTTTATTCAGTTACTAAACAATAATTCCCTACCAAACACAGAATGCTGTATATCAAAGAGATACTTTTTCTGTTATCTATTTCATTCTTTTCTTATGTTCTTCTTTATTCTCACTAGTTTCAAAGAGTTACATTGTATGCCCTTGATACTCATCTCATTCTGTACTGTGGGAGACAAATCTAATCAATACACGATCTAATCTTATCTTGTAGTACAGTAACGAACAAATAAAATTATAGTGCAATCTAGAGCAATATATGGTAAATGTTGAAACAGTGAAATTTCAGGTATCTGAATATTATTTTGCCTATTATATTGAGAATTTTTGAAGATACTCTTTTGAGAATTGTTGAAACTTTGAATGATTAAAAAAATATTGGGAGCCCAAAAGATAGCTCATCAGATGAAGATTCTTCCAGACCAAATACTAATAGACCAAAGGGAGAGTCATCTCCTGAAGAACATGCATGACCAAACACACACACACACACACACACACACACACACACACACACACACACACACTTATTTGATAACTTAATTCAAATAATTAAAAATCTATACTACAAAGAAGTCTACCAGATATTTTGATATCTAACCAGGAAATGTTTGTCAGCCATAGCAAATGGAACACTTTAAAAAATCCTATAAGCTTGAATCTTCAAAGATTCAATTTATGTGACTACAGTATGGCTGAACTAATCTGGATTAATTGGTCATTTTACAATTAAGTTAAATGTTCTCCATTAATTAGAATTCAAAGACATTCAAACAAAATAGACATTGTCTATTTTATTCAAAAAAGTAGTTTGAAGGATTCATTTCTTTGGTTCCTTATATATACCCATCACCAAGCCCTTTAAATGTAAGCTATCACAATGAAAAGGAAGAGTAGATGGTAGACAGGTGGGAAGGAAAGAGTAGAGTAGCTTGAGGATTATGAAGAGAGACTTGAATGTGGAGAGGAATAACCTATTGTGAGAGGTAGAGCCTGACACCTGGGGCCATGGTGATGTCCCAGGAGGAGTTCTGGCTGAAGTCCATGTGTATGTCCTTGGCTCCAAAGAACTATATGCACATCGCTCATATTAATAGAAAACATGGGGGAAGTTCCTGGTCAGTACAGCCACCCAGCCACCTGGATCCCTTGAATGTTCAGTGGCTATACTGAACTGGCCCACCCTTCACTGGCTGCTGTATTCTGAAAAGCTGGTCCCATCTCTCATCTGTAAGAGCACTTGAGAGAGCAGGCCATGCACTTCACCAAGAGAACACAGTAGAGCTAGCCTTAGTAGCATGAGTGTGGGTCCCTGCTCACTCCACTACTAATATGCACCACAGCTACAAAGGTGTGATGCCTGCTCTCCCTCACCACCTCTGCCAGTCTGCCCACAAGTCATGAGCATGAGAGAGCTCAACAGCGGCAGCACTCAGGAGACCCCCACTTGGACAGCACAACAGACCTGATGCTGGTATGGGGGTGCAAGTGAGTTGGATCCAAACCTAGACTACACCAAAGCTGATCCTGCCATTTGACTGTCATGAAGTGGCATGGATGCACAGGGCGATGTTCTTTTCCCCCTCAACCCTTGCTACCTGTGATACTTAGAAGAGCTAGCACTAAGAGCATGAGAGCAGAAGAGCCAGCCTTGTCCTATCATTGGGTGTGGCACTTAGGAGAGCAGGCTATGCATGCAACTTGGGCTCCACAATGGAAATGACCCTGATGGCAATAGCCGTGGTAAGCCAGCTCAAAGGGTACAAGAGCAGGAGAGCTGTCCTAGCCCCTCATAGGCTGCAGAACTTGAGATATTTGGCTACTAGCCTTGACAGCAAAACACAGTGGAGCTGGCCCTGGAGGTATGGATGCAGATGAGCAGGCCCCAAGGGCACAAGAACAGGAGCATCGATCAGGAGCTCTGACCCTGGTGGTGATACTGGGTGGCTTCGCCAGAACAGTGTTGGAGTGCTTGCCCTGGTTGTGTGGATAAGGGAAATCTGGTGTGCTGAGTTAACACAGCTACCACTCCAGGCCCAGATACATGGCTCTGAATTGGTCTACGCCAAAACCTATATCATCTGTAAGTGATTGGTGCATATGAAAGGGCCCTTCTTCCTAATCCAAAGCTGCAGAGTCTCCATGACATAAATCAAATTTAAGAAAACCAGGAGGAGGCCTGATAATGATTCAATAGTAATGGTATCACAGAAACCAGCAACCTCGTACCAAACCCATGACTCATTGCAATGAACATTTGAAAGGGAAGACGTGTGGGAAGTGGGATATAATCTAGGACACATTGTGACATACTACAGCTTCCACAGTGAGATGTTTTTGATGCTTCGGGTTTTTGTTTTGTTGGTTTTATTTATTGTTGTTGACTTTCTTTTTTCCTCATTTATGATTTTTATTTGTGGGGATTGCAAAGGTGGAGGTTAGATATGAGGAGACAGCAAAATGTGTAGGACTGGGGTGCATGATGTGAAGCTCACAAAGTGAATAAAAATGGAAAAATAAGTATGGACTGCCTTTACTAATAAAGTGGCCATACCAGCCTCTTCCATAAAATTTTCTCTCCCTTAAGAATGCATTTGCCATATTTTGGGTAACAAAGCTTTAGGAAAGATTTAAAGCAATTTGTACACCAACTTGGTTGTTAAACTGTGTGTTTTTCATGGGGCATGCATTATTTGCCTAAGAGCATTTATCACATTCTATACTTTGTAAAAATAGGCAGAAAAGTTTACAGGATGATAGCATTTAATTTAAGTCTTTTTGTTCTATCCAATGTCAATATTCAGTGCATTTATAGAGATCTATAAATGCTGGGAAATCCCACTAAGGAGCTGGGAATTTAAAAGCAGAAACCTATTCAAAATTCCTGAAAATACTTGTCCAAATAATAAAATGGGCTCTAAGGTTCTGGTAATCCTAAATTCTCTTTGAAAAGAAACACTGCTATATGCTTCTATGCAACCAATTGCTTCTGTATTTATATTAAAATTAAATTTAGATAATCAGAAGAATAACATAAAAGAAGTTTTAATTTGAAAGAAAAATGTGTCAGAGACAAAGACAGGTAACTACTGTGTATTTCAATGTGTGTGCTCTATAGTAGATGAGAGCAGATATCAAATAATAGTAAATCTAAATGTAGATCCATAATTTGGGTATCAATATAAATGTACATTTCATAAATTGTCATAGATCAATGACATTTTAACTCTGACATCTATTCACATTAAATGTGTTCTTGCAGTTCTGTGTCTCTGAGAGTTAGACAGATGCTGGAGATACACTTGAAACAAAAGTGATGATTAGGTCATTTTCTTAATTATTCACCCATCAGTAAAAGTTATTGTTAAAGTGTCACCAAATGTGGGACTTTTAGCACTTCCCTAGATGGTGCCAAGTATGGCCTATTTCTTGGGGTATGGCCTCTGTATGTGCATTTCTCCATTGACTTTCAGTCATTTCTAGGATTAAAATAGTTGCCAGGATTCGGGTAGCTCAAGTTAGCACAATGTGAGGACTTTGTTCTATATAAGCTCTTTGTCCTCATCTTTCTATCTTCAAGGCAGCTCTAGAAACCCCTTCATTATTTCTGATACTTCACATCATTCAAAAAAAGGAAATCATAAATGATAAACAGAACACAGTGTCAAAATAATGTAATGAAATTGATCATAAAGTAAAGCATATGTTGTTATTAAATTCTATGAAGTGAGGATTCAATCCTTTAGCTTTTTAGCATTTTTATTAGTTGGAATCATAACTTGGTTCCTACTTCACAGATAACATACTACACAGACAGAATGACATTCAACAAGCAAAAGTATCTTCAGAGTTTATCTTGCAACACTATGGAGGTGCCTGCTCTTCTCTTGCAAAAGAATCTATTTTGGCAATAACCTGAGTAGTCAAGTAGGGGCACAGTGAGCTTCAGATTAAATAATGGATGAACTGACACATAGAATTCAGCACTGAGTACATTGGTAACTCATGCCTGGAACTCTGACTCATAGAAACGGTGTGGTAATTTGTTTATTCTATAACATTAAGTTTATGGAAATGCGTCATACGACAGTAGAACTTGTTAGGAAAGAAAAATTGTTCTAAACTTATGCAAGTAGTAAATGTTAAATTTTACTAGGCATCCTCTTGGAATGCACTATTCAAAAAAAAAAAAAAAGGGACTATCAAATTAGCATCAATATGTTTTTTCTGTAGACAAGTGTAGTGATGAGCGTCCTGATAAGATTTTTGGGTTTTTTTTTTTATTTTGAATTTTCCAGATAGGGCTTCTCACTAGCTGTCCTGGCATTCATTTTGCAGACCAGAATGCTCTTGAACTTAAAGAAATCTGAATGCCTCTGCTTCCTGATTGATGAGAAATAAGTTGTGCACTACCATCTGATATGAAGTTTTATATTGCCTAATCCATGCCATCAAAACCATCATAAATGGCCACATCAGTGCTTCTGAAGAGGTGCCTTCCCATAGTAAACTACCAGTTCTAAATCTCATTTGAGATTTTAGTGGGACTTGTAAAATTTTAACATTATTTTGAAGTCTGTGAGCCTATTGTGCCATAAGAATGACTAAGCAGCCTCATTTATCTTAATTAAGCTTTATCTTTATCAAAATATTGCCTGTCAGACACAATTTCTTAAGAGACAATTCTTACTTTCATCATCAAAAAATCATTCAAAAAGAAAAAGTCACCAGGAGTAAATACTTGAAAAAAAACACTGAAAGTCAAAAATATTCAGCTCTAAAATTTAATACAGTAAATTCTCACTTCTTGAATAAAATAAGTCACTCAGCTAAATATCTAGTGTAGTATTCTATATATTTTCCCATTTTCTAAATAGATGATTAAGATAATAAAATAGCAGTTAGTATCTTATGATACTTAAGTTATGCAAACATGTCTCACTACGGGAAAATATGATTTAGAAAAAATATATAAATAATTTGCTTGTATGCACCTAAATAATTAAGATTGTCTGACAATGGGCAAGTTGATAATGAGTACGTAGTTCTACTCATTTATTTAGACTTAATGAAGAACAAAAATACAACCTTTGCCCCAGACAGGATGATTTAGCCATAACTGTTTATAATTTAATAATTTAGTCATACTCAGTATGAACCTGTTTGTTTAATTTAAATATGAATGGGTAATTTTGAGTGGGTACAGGATGACATGTAATATAAGGGTACAGACTCCGAAAACATTTACTTGTGGAAGTTGGAAAAAAGGGAGTGTGAAGGGTTTTACTTGTGGAAGTTGGAAAAAAGGGAGTGTGAAGGGTACCAAAATTTTTCATGGATCAGGAGAACCAAGATTTTAAAAGGCAAAGCTTTCCTAGAAGGAGGAAGAATGGAATCTGAGAGATTACTATCCACTTGGTGAGTAAGAGCCTTTCCAGGACTGTGTACAGTCCATTGTACAAACTTAGTGTTTGTCTTAGTTAGGGTTCTTCTAGAGTCACAGAACTTAGTCTCTATGTAGTAAAGGGATTTATTGATGACTTACAGTTTGTAGTCCAACTCCCAACAATCAACTCCCAACAACAGTCGCGGCAGCAGCTGTGAATGGAAGTCCAAGGATCCAGCAATTGCTCAGTCCCACAAGGCAAGCAGGCGAAGCAGAGAGAGCCTTCCTTCTTCCAATGTCCTTATATATGTCTCCAGCAAAAAGTGTGGCCCAGGTTAAAGGTGTGTGCCACCACATCTTTAACCCTGGGTGACCTTGAACTCATAGAGCTTTCTATGTTAATCCTGTGGGATTCGTAGCCACTATTCCTCAAGGTCTCTATGCCAAGATTCAGGTCAGAAACTTGTGTCTCTCAGCCTCTGGATTAGGGCCACAGGTGAGCCTTCTAATTCTGGATTGTAATTCATTTCAGATGTAGTCAAGTTGACAACCAGGAATAGCCACTACAATCCACCCCTTGTCAACTTGACACAAATAATATCCCATGTCCACATGAAACAATAACAAAATCATGAGTACGCCTAACATGATATAACTATTCCTCGTACAATCGCAAACGCATTTATAAACTTACAATGTCCCTTGGGAACATTCTTTAGTGTCTCAACTTAAATACCAATTGATGTTAAAGAAATTGGAAGAAAAGTGTATTCTTAACAAAATAAGACAGAAGCATTCATATTACTTATAATCCTAGTTTCTGCAACTGATTACGTGGCCTTAGCTGGTATTTATAACTACCTTCCTCTACTACCCATTCTGTATTTCCTTCCCCCTCAGCAAGCACCTCAGCAGGTCTTGGCTCTTTTCCTGGAGGATTGACCCATACCTTCATTCCTGATGGGTCTACATCTTTTGTCATCCTGCTTGGATTAGGCTGTTGTAATTTCCCATTGACCTTAATCACAGGACATGGAAGTACTAAGAGACGCCCTAAGGGATCTCCTGCACTCCAGACATAATCTTGCTTACCTCCATTGTGAAGAGGCAATCCGATTTCTCCATGGTAATCTGGATCTATCACTCCTCCTAATACTGTTATTCCCTTCTTAGCCTGTTGGTTTAAGGGCATTAGAAGCCCAAAATGACCAGGGGGAAGTCTGAGCTTCCA
>JADRCD010144183.1:0-41733 GCA_019843815.1 Montemys delectorum | reverse complement strand
AACAACAACAACAACAACAACAACAACAACAACAACAACAACAACAACAACAAGAGTTGAAAGGGGCCACAAGGGTTCTAGGAATTGAAGGAGATGATATAATGACATAGAGATAAAATGAATGTAGAGAATGCGTAGAGATGAGGCAGAATTGTTCAAACAAGAAGTAGTGTTAGAAAATGGAGAATAAGACAAGGGTGTATGATAAATCAAAGTTAAGTATTATAGGAAAGGTAAGATAAAGTCTAGGATCGTTCAATGTAACTAAAAACAAAACTATAGGGGTTATAAAATGTATGTAGGATACATACATCCACACCAGTGATCCTGGGAGTAAATAATGTGCATTATGTAATAAAAAGAGCCAAATACTAAAATTTTATTTCTATGATAAACTGTTTGAGCAATAATGAACAGTTCATAGCTGCCTAGTATACATTTGGGAATATTAATGTGTTGATGTAGTAATTTAATGTTCAGATTATCATAGCATTTATGGGCATGCTGGTACAGTATATTTATCAAAAATAATAAATTTAAAGAAAATCTATGAAAAACCTGTGATATGCAGATGATACTTGCAGTTTAATGATTCGTATGGTCTGTGTGTGGTCATGCTCTATGCTTATATGAGATACATGCTTGCAGAAAGCCAAGTAGAAAGTAGATGGATGAGCTGTGTGTTCTATTTTGACGTAGGTATATTTGAACAGAGTTACCTACATGGGTAGACAGTAAGGCTCCCAGAAAACATGAGTTATTAATTGAACATCTCAGTGCCAGCCACAGGATAACTCACTGTGAGTTATGGTCAGAGACTTCTCATAGGTGCCACAAAAGTAAGAGGTATTGCAGTTGCTGTAAGTTTCACACAATAACTGCACACTTAAACCTTATTTCTGAGAAATAATTTAATCATTCAATAGATTAAAAGCCAGAGGAGCTGGCTTCAAAGAAACTGTCTTCCATATATAACAGGACTAATGCCCATATGAACCTACAGAGACTATGACAACATATACAGGTTATGCACGTAAACCACATGGAGACCCAGTGTTGAGAGAGAGTCCTGGCCACAGGTTCTTCCCCTTAACCAAGAAGTTTTCAAATTGACACTGACTTGCAAAGATAAATCAGCTTTCTCTAATGGAGCAACATTGGATCTATTAACAACACTTAAGGATAGACACAAGTCCAGCAATAGAAGGTCAACACAAAGTAAGAAGTTCTATGCTCAGGTACTGTGGAAGAGGGTCCTAACATTGTTGTGTGAACATACATAGCAGAGGAGGCCTTACCTGGCATCACTGAGAGGGGAGGCCCTTGGTCCTCTGGAGGACTGATGCCCCCCAACATTCCCTTTCACACTTTTCCCTTTGGAAACCTCATATCCTATCCCCTCTCCCCCTGCTTCTATGAGAGTGCTCCCTCACCTACCCACCCACTTCTACCTCCAGTCCAGGCATTCCCCTACACTGGAGTATCAAGCCTTCACAGGACTCAGGGGCCCCCTCCCATTGATACCAGACAAGGCCATACTTTGCTACAAATGCAGCTGGAGCCATGGTTCTCTCTATGTGTAGTCTTTGGTTGATGGTTTAGTCTTTGGAAGCACTGGGATGTCTGGTGGATTGATATTGTTGTTCTTTCTATAGGGTTGCAAAACTCTTCAGCTCCTTCAACCCTTTCCCTAACTCCTCCATTGGTGTCCCCATGCTGTGCTCACTCAGATGGTTGGCTGCACACATCTGCATCTATATTGGTCAGGTGCTGGCAGAGCATCTCAGGAGACAGCTATATCAGGCTCCTGTCAGCAAGCACTTCTTGACATCAGCAATAGTGTCTGGGTATGGTGACTTCATATGGGATGGATCCCCAGGTGGGGCAGTCTGTGAATGGCCTTTCATTCAGTCTCTGCTACATTCTTTGTCCCTATATTTCCTTTAGACAGGAGCAATTCCAGGTTAAAATTTTTGAGATTGGTGGGTGGCCCTTTCCCTTCAACAGGGGGCCATACATATCTACTGGAGATGGTCTCTACAGGATCTATCTCCTCTTTGTTACTTATCTCTGTAACTTCATTGCTTACAGAGCTCAGTTGGAGAGAGAAATGACTCTAGTTTACCTGGAGATAATGAATTAAGTATCAGAAATTTTCAGTTGTGCTAGTATTAATATAATATCTCTTTCAATGCCAGGTTCCTCCTTGGTGGCAGTTGGATCCAGCTCTAACAGTACCCATTTCTAAAAAGGTAATGGAAAGATATAACAGGCTCTTTCCTGCCTTCAATGGTTACATCTTAGCAGAGCACCTGTCTATAGATGATAAATCATTGACTCTACATGGTTTAATAAGCAAAGTAAAAAGACTTACACAATAATGGTACAGAGGAATGAGACTGTTGTTATTACAAACTAAAATGTTGAAGCATCTCAGAACTTGGCTGACCCTTAGAAGCTGAAATGTTTTTGAACTTAGTGCTCAAATATGCCTATATTAACAAGAATGGATAGTTAATGTAAAAAAAAACCTGCTTAGAGAAAATGATAGAACTAACAAAGTAAAATCTCAGAATCTTAGAGAACTGCAATAAGAATCACACCAGAACTGCAGCACCTCTCAGAGACTGAGCCACCAACCAAAGAGCATATATGAGCTACACTGAAGCCTCTGGCTCATATGTAGCAAAGGACTGACTTGTCTTGAATCAGTGGTATAGGATGCACCTAATCCTGCATTTATATGATGCCCCAGGTATGTAGGCACAGGAGGAATGAGAGGATGTGAAGGAACACCGTTTCTGAGACAAAGGGAAGAGAGTGTAAGGTGATGAACTCTTGGATAGAGGACTCAGAATCGGGCCAATATTTGGAATGTAAATAAGTAAAATCTTTAAAAAAAAAAAAGAAGGAAATTGGAGATATCTTGTACTAGAAATTTAAATATACACCTAAAAGATTTGGGGGGAATGTATACACATAAAAGATTTGGGGAGAATAAAAAAGCAAACACACTCTGAGGAGCAGACAGCACAAAATAATCAAATACAAGTCTGAAATCAATTAGAAAGAAAAGGAACAATAAAAGAATCAAGAAAATCACAGATAGTTCTCCGAGAAAAATCAACAAGACAGAGATTAATTATCTGTATGAAGGGCAGATCAGCCTGCCTGTCCCATTGTGACCACTCAGCCTGCCAGTCTCAGACACTCATCTGCCATAAAAGTTCATAAGAGAGTAAAAGGCTAAAAAATATTTCCAAGAAAATGGTACCAAGAAACAAGCTGGAGCAGCCATTCTAATATCAAACAAAATCAACTATCAACAAAATGTTATCAAAAAGATAAGGAAGGACAATTCATATTCATCAAAGGAAAAATCTACCAAGATCAATTCTCAGTTCTGAACCTGTCACATTTTAAGAGCTTGGAATATCCATGGGACCACACAAAGACAGAAAAACAGGTAGAAGTCATATAAGACTTAACACTGATTATGTATCCAGCCTTAGTCTGCGTATTGTTATTGGGGAATTGAGTCCATTGATGTTAAGAGATATTAAGGAAAAGTGATCATTATTCCCTGTTACTTTTCCTGTTAGGGGTGGAATTATGTTTGTGTGCCTATCATCTTTTGGGTTTGTTGAAAGATTATTTTCTTGCTTTTTCTAGGGTGTAGTTTCCCTACTTGTGTTAGAGTTTTCCATGTATTATCCTTTGTAGGGCTGTATTTGTGGAAAGATATTGTGTGAATTTGGTTTTGTCATGGAATATCTTGTTTTATCCACCTATGGTAAATGAGAGTTTTGCTGGGTATAGTAGTCTGGGCTGGCATTTATGTTCTCCTAGGGTCTTTACAACATCTTCTCAGGATCTTCTAGCTTTCATAGTCTCTGGTGAGAAGTCTGGTGTAATTTTGATAGATCTGCCTTTATATGATGTTTGACCTTTTTCCCTTACTGCTTTTAATATTCTTTCTTTATTTAATACATTTGAGTGTTTTGATTATTATGTGACAGGAGGAATTTCTTTTCTGGTCCAGTCTATTTGGAGTTCTGTAGGCTTCTTGTATGTTCGTGGGTGTCTCTTTTTTAGGGTAGGGAAACTTTCTTCTATAATTTTGTTGAAGATATTTATTAGCCCTTTAAGTTGGGAAGTTTCACTCTCTTCTTTACCTGCTACCCATAGATTTGATCTTCTCATTGTGTTCTGGATTTCCTACATCTTTTGGGTTAGGAGCTTTGTGCGTTTTGCATTCTTCGACTGTTGTGTCAATGTTTTCTAAGGTGTCTTCTGACCCTGAGATTCTTTCTTCTATTTCTTGTATCCTATTGGTGATCTATGTCTCTTGATCTCTTTTCTAGGTTTTCTATCTCCAAGGTCATCTCCTTTTGTTATTTCTTTATTTTTTTTAACTTTTATTGCATTATGATGAGAAAAGTTACATGATTTCAATTTGTCTGAATTTGTTAACATTTAAAAACATATTTTAAGTAAATAGAATTAAATCACATTCTTATTTCCTTTTTGTACCCCAACTCCTCCCAGATACCCCCTCTTCAATACCTACAATATCTTTTTTTGTCATATTCCTTAAAATTTATAAAATGTTATAATAAAAATGAGTATTATAAAAGTTGTTTGATATAAAACAATCAATTTAACAGTGTTATGTAGATGCTTGTCTACAGCAATACTGCAAATACATACGCTTTTTTTCACTATAAATTTCACATAACTCCAAACATATTAACTGTATATTTCAAAATAATACATCACTACTAGTATTTTCTTAAATGAACATAAATATGTAAAGTATTTTTGTTTGTTTGTTTTGTATTTAGTAGAGTTTAACATTTTGGCTCTTTCTGTGGTAGAAGCCCAAAATAAGAAAAATTTTTAGACATTGGATTTCATTGTAATAAGGCTGTACTTCAATGGCCCTCAAATCACCGAAGGATTTTACCTCTATCATAGGTAAACTGAGAGTTGACAGTTCTGCTGCACCAAGGAATGAATTGTAGGCACGATTTTTAGATACAGACTTCCCACTATGGTCAAAAAGCTATTTGACTTGAGTGTGTGACTTTATTCTCAGGCCACAGAGAACAGGATACATTCATTTAAGAAATAGTGTGTGTATTAAGATGGTCTATCCATAAAGTCATTCACCAACTGTTTCAATGACCAATGGTTCTGCATGGAAAGTGGTACAGACATTAGATGAGAATAAGAATCTGGTTCATTGGCTGTGATGATTTTGAAAAGCATTCATCTCAGAGAAAGAGTAACTTATAAATTCCTCTTCTTCAAACTTGATACAAGAGCTAGAAATGTCAAGCAAAGCATTCAGTCTCACTCTTTGTTGTTCTCTTTTGTACAAGCCACCTCCAAAGTTAATTGTCTATGCCTCCCTTGGCTATATAAATACTTTTGAAATATATAAGCTGTTCTGAAAAACCATAGTATAGTGTAAAAACATGAAATAAACAATACTACTAATAGAGAGGCTGAGATAGGAGAAGCAATATTTCAAGACACTTTTGTTGTACACAGCAAAACATTGTCACAAACAAGCTGAAAGTATATATAGATTGAACAATATTGGATCTATTTCTCCAATTACCAAATTAGAGAGACCATTGGATGCCAATCAACAAATTTCTAATTCCTCATATTTTTGGATTTCAGTTCCTTAGGATGTTGGAAATATTAATTTTCATGTTAAGATATTAAGAAAAGGTAATTGTCACTTCCAGTTGTTTTTGTTGTATGAGGTGGAATTAGATTAGTGTGGATTTGTTGAAAGATTACTTTCTTGCTTCTTCTAGGGTGTAGTTTTGCCCTTATGTTGATATTTTCCATCTATTATCCTTTGGAGGGCTGGATTTGTGGAAAGATATTGTGTAAATTTTGTTTTGTCATAGAATATCTTGTTTTCTCCATCTATGGTAATTGAGAGTTTTGCTGGGTATAGTAGCCTGGGCTGGCATTTGTGTTCTTGTAGGGTTTGTATGACATCTGCCCAGGATCTTTTAGCTTTCATAGTCTCTGATGAGGAGTCTAGTGTAATTCTGATAGGCCAGCCTTTATATGTTACTTGCCTTTTTTCCCTTACTGCTTTTAAAAATCTTTCTTTGTTTAGTGCATTTGATGTTTTTATTATTATGTGACGGGAGGAATTTCTTTTCTGGTCTAGTTTATTTGGAGTTCTGTAGGCTTCTTGTATGTTCATGGGCATCTCTTTCTTTAGGTTAGGGAAGTTTTCTTCTACAATTTTGTTAAAGATATTTACTAGTCCATTACATTGGGAGTCTTCACTCTCTTCTATACCTATTATCCTTAGGTTTGGTCTTCTCATTGCATCCTGGGTTTCCTGGATGTTTTGGGTTAGGAGCTTTTTGCTTTTTGTATTTTCTTTGACTGTTGTGTCAATGTTTTCTATGGTGTCTTCTGCCCCTGAGATTCTCTCTTCTATGTCTTGTATTCTGTTGGTGATGCTTGCATCTACCACTCCTGATTTCGTTCCTAGGTTTTGTATCTTCAGGGTTTTTTCTCTTTCTGATTTCTTTATTATTTCTATTTCCATTTTTAGATCCTGGATGGTTTTGCTCATGTCCTTCACCTGTTTGATTGTGTTTTCCTGTAGTTCTTTAAGGGATTTTTGTGTTTCCTCTTTAAGAGCTTCTAGCTCTTTACCTGTGTTCTCCTGTATTTCTTTGAGGGTGCTATTTATGTCTTCCTTAAGGTCCTGTATCATCATCATGATAAGTGATTTTATATCTGAATCTTGCATTTCTGGTGTGATAGTGTGTACAGGACTGGCTATGGTGGGAGAATTGGGTTCTGATGATGCCACATGACCTTGGTTTGTGTTGTTTATTTTCTTACGCTTTCCCCCGCCATCTGGTTAACTCTAGGGCTACCTGCCCTTGCTAGTTCTGATTAGAGTCAGTCCTTCCTGTGATCCTGATTGTATCAGAACTCCTCAGAGTCAGGCAGTCTCTGTGACCCTGTGATTTTGGGATCCTGTAACCTTGGGCTTCTTAGAGCACCTGGGAGTGCAGCAGCTTCCTCTGCGTGTTATGGGGCTGGCTGTAGAGCTTGTGCCCAAGGTCCAGTCAGGACACCAGCCCAGAGAGACTAGAATGAACCCGAGCCATTCTGCAGGTGGAGTTCCTATGTGCCTGGTCCTGCAGGTTCCAGTTACTTCCAGTGTTGGGACAGATGTTGGGTCCCCCTCACCTCTGATCCTGAGAGTTTCAGAGTGCCTGGGAGTATAGCTTCCTCTAGGTATTGTGGGACTGGCTGCAGAGCTTGTGCCCAAGGTCTGCTCATGACACCAGCCCAGAGAGACCGGCTTCTTTATTGTTTTTATTGTCATTTTTAGATCTTGGTTTTTTTTCATTTCCTTCACATGTTTGATTGTGTTTTCCTGTAATTCTTTAAGGGATTTTTGTGTTTCCTCTTTAAGGGATTCTACCTGTTTACATGTGTTCTCCTGTATTTTATAAAGGAGTTATCTATGTCCTTATTAAAGTCCTTTATTATCATCATGAGAAGTAATTTTAGACCAGAACTTGGTTTTAAAGTGTGATGATGTATCTGGGACTTGCTATGGTGGGAAGATTGGGCTTTGATGATGCCAAGTAGCCTTGGTTTCTGTTGCTTACATTCTTATGATTGCACATATGCATGCACTCACTAATAAATGGCTATTAGCCCAAAAGCTCCAGATAACCAGGATACAATTCACATACCACATGAAGCTCAATAAGAAGGAAGATCAAATTGTATGTGCTTTGGACCTTCTTAGAAGAAGAACAAAATATTCACAGGGGCAAACATAGAGATAAAGTGTAGAACAGAGACTGAAAGAAATGCCACCCAGAGACTGTGCCATCTGTGGATTCATCCCACATTCAGTTACCAAATCCAGACACTATTGTGGATGCCAAGAAGTTTATTCTGAAAGGAGCCAGATATGGCTGTCTCCTGAGAGGTCCTGCCAGAGCCTTACAAATTCAGAGACAGATGTTAGCAGCCAACCATTAGACTGAGCATGGGGTCTGTAATAGAGGAATTAGAGAAAGGACTAAAGGACTTGAATGGGTTTGCAACCCCATAGGAAGAACAACAATATCAACCAACCAGACCTCCGGAAATCTCAGGGACTAAGCCTTCAACAAAGGTGTACACATTGCTCCAGCAGCATATGTAGCTGAGGATGGCCTTGTCATGCATCAATGGGAGGAGAAGTTCTAGGTCTGATGAAGGCTTGATAGATGCTCTAGTGTAGACGAATCTAGAGCAGGGAGGTTGGAGTGGGTGGATAGGTAGAGGAACACCCTCATAGAAGCAGGGGGTGGAAGGATGTGATAGGGTGTTTCCAGGAGGGAGGGAAACCTGGAAAGAGGCTATCATTTGAAATGTAAATAAAGAAAATGTCTAATTAAAAAGACTTAATGCTAAAAGGATATTTTGTTTACCCAAAAGTTGGTGGGAATTTACAGGTCAAATTCATATTATACTTTATACCCAGTTATTTCTATGAAATTTCTACTGTTTCTCAGAATCCACCAATATTTTTATCATGCTGAATCACAGTTTCTTTTTTATTATTTTATTAAAGAAGAAATATATCACCAGAGATGTTTGATGGTGAGGAGATTGAGAAGATTTGGCATACTCTAGGAGCATCCTAAATCAATATGACATGAGTAATAGATGTCCTTTTGCAAAGTTGACAAGCAATATAGGACACTAAGGAACACACACAAAAATGAATTATCTAAATGGCTGTGTCTGAGAAAGTCTTCAAGCAAATCATCTCTGAGTCTTCTCACTCCCAGGACAACTTGCTGTTCCTCCAGGGTTTCTGACACACTCAGGATGTGGTTATAACACTGTGTCTTGCACAGTAATAGACCGCAGAGTCCTCAGATGTCAGTCTGCTAAGCTCCATATAGGCTGTGCTGGAGGACTTGTCTGCAGTCAGTGTGGCCTTGTCCTTGAACTTCTGATTGTACTTAGTCTCACTATCAGAAGGATCAATCCTTCCAATCCACTCAAGGCCGTGTCCAGGCATCTGCTTCACCCATTGCATATATTTGCTGGTGAAGGTGTAGCCAGAAGCCTTGCAGGACATCTTCACTGAGGCCCCAGGCCTCACCAGCTCAGGCCCAGACTGCTGCAACTGAACCTGGGAGTAGACACCTATGGAGAGAAAGACAGAGTGGATATCATTGTCACCCAAGTGTATGGCCAAACCTCAAGCCTGCTACTGTGAGCCCCTTACCTGTAGCTGTTGCTACCAGAAAGAGGATGATAGAGCTCCATACCATGGTGAGGTTCTGTGTACTCAATAACTGTAGAAAGAACAGATAACTTACGTTTTTGTGTGTTCTTGACATCCCTATATTTACCACCATACTCTCACATGATTTGCATAACATTAGCAGGGTACATCTTAGATAAGGATGTACCCCTGCTGGAGAAGAAGAGATACTTGGGTCAGGAATCAGGATGCTGAGGCCCAAATACTAATCCGTCTAAAGAAATTCACTCCATGCCTCATACCTGATCCTTGTGTTGAGGCTATGGATGTAACATTAGGGCCTGTGCACTAAAAAGATTTGCAGCTTGACACAGTGGCCCCACTTGTGACACAGTTAACAGATGGATTTACAGGTGGTTACAAGTATAGCAATAGTGATGCCAAATTTCAAAAACAGCTAATTTATTAGAATTTACAGCCTCCTTTCAATACATACAATTAACATTTGCCTTTCCAATATCTTATACACTAAAAAGTCACCCAAATGACCAAAACTAAATGTATATCAGAAACATTTGTACCTGATTGTTGCAGCACTATCACAAGAACTACATGATATAAATAAACTGTGTGTGGGTCAACAGAGGATTGCATAGAGAAGACAAGATTTTATATATACACACACATACATATATTATGAAAATGTAAAACTTTGAAGTGTTTAACAAAGAATCTTCACTGTGTTTGAGCATGAAAACATTACTTGTCAATCACAATACGTACAGGTAAGCAAAGATAGGAAACAGAAACATGCACCAGATCAGAGGTGAGGAGGACACAACATCTGTCCAACAACGGGAGTAACTGGTACCAGCAGGACCAAGCGCACAGGAACACTGCCAGCCCAGTGGCTCAGGTCTCTTCTGGTCTGTCTGAGCTGGTGCGCTGAGCAGACCTTAGGCACAAACTATGCAGTTATTCCCAAAACACACAGAGGAAGCTCCACTCCCAGGTGTTCTAACAAGCCCAGGGTCCCAGGATCCCAGAATCGCAGGATCACAGAGACAGCTTGACTCTGAGGAGTTCTGACACAATCGAAATCACAGGAAGGACAGGCTATAGTCAGATCTAGCAAGGTCAGGTAGCACTAGAGATAACCAGATGATGAGGGGCAAGCATAAGAATATAAGCAACACAAACCAAGGTTACTTGGCATCATCAGAACACGATACTCCCCACCAATGCAAGTCCTAGACACACCATCACAAAGGTAAAGCAAGATTCAGATATAAAATCACTTCTCATGATGATGATACAGGACCTTAAGTAAGACATAAATAGTACACTCAAAGAAATACAGGAGAACACAGGTAAACAGATAGAAGCCCTTCAAGAAGAAACATAAAAATCCCTCAGAGAACTACAGGGAAACACAATCAAACAGGTGAAGGAAATGAGCAAAACCATCCAGAATCTAAAAATGGAAATAGAAACAATAAAGAAATCAGAAAGAGAGACAACCCTGGAGATAGAAAACCTATGAAAGAAATCAGGAGGCATAGATGCAAGCATCACTAACAGAATACAAGAGATATAAAAGAGAATCTCAGATGCAGAAGACACCATAGAAAACATTGACATAACAGTCAAAGAAAATGCAAAAAGCAAAAAGCTCCTAACCCAGAACATCCAGGAAATCCAGGATGCAATTAGAAAATCAAACCTAAGGATAATAGGTATAGAAGAGAGTGAAGACTCCCAAGGTAATGGGCCAGTAAATATCTTCAACAAAATTATAGAAGAAAACTTCACTAACCTGAAGAAAGAGATGCCCATGAACATACAAGAAGCCTATATAACTACAAATAGACTGGACCAGAAAAGAAATTCCTCCTGTCACATAATAATAAAAACACCAAATTCACTGTATTAGTCAAGGTTATCTAGAGTCACAGAACTTATGGTAGTCACTATATAGTAAAGGAATTTATTAATGACTTACAGTCTATAGTCCAACTCCCAACAAAGGTCAGTAGCAGCTGTGAATGGAAGTCCAAGGATCTAGCAGTTGCTCAGTCCCACAAGGCAGAGTGAGCCTTCCTTCTTCCAATGTCCCTATATAGGTCTCCAGCAAAAGGTGTAGCCCAGATTAAAGGTGTATGCCACCACACCTTTAATCCCAGATGACCTTGAACTTGTAGATCTTTCTATCTTAATCTGGGATTCATAGCTGCTATGCCTCAAGATCTCCATGCCAAGATTCAGGTCAGAAACTTGTATCTCTCAGCCTCCAGGTTAGGGCCACAGGTGAGCCTTCTAATTCTGGATTGTAGTTCATTTCAGATACAGTCAAGTTGACAACCAGGAATAGCCACTACAATCTACCGTTTGTCAACTTGACACAAATATCTCATGTCCACATGAAACAATAACAAAATCATGAACACACCTAACATGATATAACTATTCCTCGTACAATTGCAAATGCATTTGTGAATTTACAATGGGACAATGTCCCTTGGGGACATTCTTTTAGTATCTCAACTTAAATACTAATTGATGTTAAAGAAATTGGAAGAAAGAAAAATGCGTTCTTAACAAAATAAGACAGAAGCATTCATATTACTTTATAACCCTCGTTTCTGCAACTGATTACGTGGCCTTAGTTGATATTTATAACTACCTTCCTCTACTATCCATTCTGTATTTCCTTCCCCCTCAGCAAGCACCTCAACAGGTCTTGGCTCTTTTCCTGGAGGATTGACCCATACCTTCATTCCTGAGGGGTCTGCATCCTTTGTCATCCTGCTTACCTCCATACTGAAGAGGCAATCCAATTTCTCCATGGTAATCTGGATCTATCACTCCTCCTAACACTGTTATTCCTCTCTTAGCCTGTTGGTTTAAGGGCATTTGAAGCCCAAAATGACCAGGGGGAAGTCTGAACTTCCAGTTCAATGGAATGTTTGTTGTGGCTCCTGGTAGGTGAACTCCACCCTCTGTAACCAAAACTTCTAGGCCAGCAGAACCTAGAGTTGTGGGGACAGGGAGCAAAAATTTTCTTAGAGGGTCACTAGGAGTGATAGTGAGTGGAACTATTCCCTTTTCCACACCTTGATTCCTGGACCCATGTATCCTGGCTATGGGGGAAACTGTACCATATATTGGATGCTGATTCAAAGCATATACCACCTTCTGAAGAACTCTGCCCCAGCCCTCCATGCTGTTGCCACCTAATAGGAGCTGTAGCTGTGTCTTCAAAAGGCCACTCCATCTTTCTATCAGACCAACAGCTTCAGGATGATGGGGAACATGGTAAGACCAGTGGATTCCATGATCATAGGCCCACTGTCGCACTTCTCTAGCTGTGAAGTGAGTTCCTTGGTCAGAAGCAATACTGTGTGGAATACCATGATGATAGATAAAGGATAATAGATGGAAACCATCAGCATAAGGAGCAAAAGTACACCCTAGAAGAAGCAAGAAAGTAACCTTTCAGCAAATTCACACAAACCTAATTCAACCTCTTACAACAAAAACAAAAGGAAGTAACAATTACCTTTTCTTAATATCTTAATATGGAAATTAGTATTACCAACATATCCTAATCGATTGAAATCCAAAAATATGAGGGATTAGAAATTTATTGACTGTCATCCAATGGTCACTCTAATTTGGTAATTGGAGAAATAGATCCAATATTGTACAATCTATATACACTTTCAGCTTGTTTGTATGTGACAGTGTCTTGCTGTGTACAACATAAAGGTCTTGAGATCTCACTTCTCCTTTCCTAGCCTCTCTATTTGTAGTATTGTTTATCTCATGTTTTTACACTATACTATGGTTTTCAGAACAGCTTACATATTTTAAAAGTATTTATATACCCAAAAGAATTGTAGACAATTAAATTGGGAGGGGGTTTGAAGAGAACCACAAAAAGTAAGACTGAATGCTTTGCTTGATGTTTGTAACTCCTGTATCAAGTTACCACAGTAAGAGCCAAGATTTTAAGCTCTACTAAATACAAAACAAACAAATAAACAAAAGCACTTTATATATTTATGTTCATTTAAGAAAATATTAGTAGTGATGTATTATTTTGAAGTATACAGTTAATATGTTTGGAGTTATTTAAAATTTATGTTGAGAAAAACATGTATTTTCAGTATTGCCATAGACAAGAACCTACATAAGACTGTTAAATTGATTGTTGTTTTATATCAAACAACTTTTATAATACTCATTTTTATTGTTATAATATTTTATAAATTTTAAAGAATATGACAAAAAAGATATTGTAGGTATTGAAGGAGGACTCTGGGAGGAGTTGGGGTACAAAAGAAAAACAAGAATGTGATTTAATTCTATTTACTTAATTGAATTCATATAACTTTTCTCATTATAATGTAATAAAACTAAAAAAAATGGTATGAAAATTTAAAAAAAAGTTAGGAAAGAGAAGATACAAAGTCCCCTCCACACCCACAGCATGTCTCTGCTGAAGATTCTTGGCCCCATTGTGCCCCCTGCTGGTCCTGAACTCACCATCATAAAGTTGCCAAGTCTGACTTGAGCAGCAAGGTATCCCTGCAAAGAGTGCCCTTACAGTGTTCAGCCTCAGGGAGAAAAGGCTCTTGTTTATCTGGAGAAGATGACTGGTGTCTCAGTGTCTGAATTTAAGTTGCTTCTACATTATCATCAAAGTCATTCTCTTTCCTAGTGGCAGTTGGATAGAGCTCTAGCAGTTCCCATTTGTAGTAAGGTGTAAACAGGAGAGATCAGGGTCTTTGTTGCCTTTGTCAGGCTGAACCTGGGTCAGAGCAGCTGAGGACGGTAGGACAGCAACGAGTCCTGAGCTCAGATGCATCACCCTATGTATCTATGTATGAACTCCTGGAAAATTCACATACAACAAAATGAGAAAGAACCACTGTGGGACTCACAGAAAAGTTAAGAGTCCAAGAGAAATTCACATTGATAAGGAAGTAGAAATCAAGTAAATGTATTCTGCAACTCAATCTGCTTCCCAACCTGCATGTACATCCATTTACTGGGATGAGGGTAGAGAGGAAATCCCCATAATAGGGATCCTAATGGGTGGAGAATACTTGAACTTACAAAGCTTTTTTCCACATGAATAGCTTTCCAATCCAGGATCCTCATATTCTTGGGCAGTAAAGCTTTTTAAGAGTTGATGTTTTGCTAATGAAGGATAGATTTTGAATGTTATCTCAAGATTGCAGGAAACCAATCGCACTGCCGCACTGTGTGGGAATATGTGTACATATGTACTTAAATATCTGAAGTATATTTAAACATATTAAAATACATGCTATGTGAATTCAAAATATTCACATATATTGGGCATAAATTTGATTTCACATGGTAGATGCACAAAATATTGCAGGATAATAGGAGGACCAGTTTAATGCATGTTTTATCTTGCATACTTGGTCAGAATCCATGTGATGTCCTATGAATTGTCAGTTCAGATAGCAGCATCCTCAGGGCATCAAGAACTTCTTATGTAGAGGAATAGTTATTCCTGCAATCCAAGCTGCAAGATGGTTGTATTCTGACATTTAGGAACCCCTAATGTGCTGTATAATGTCTATAATTCTGTACTTCATGCTCCAGTATATGGGGTGCTGATGGCTTAAATAGATTGCAGTGCACAGGAGTGTATGCCTACTTAAGTAGTGTGGAATTAAATAGACATCCTTCTCTTATGATGTAGGCTATTCACAAATGCCTGGGTTCCATAGGATTGTAAATAAAGAATATGAGCCTATTCTCCAAAGTTAAACTACTATGAGGATCATGATACTTGCTGATCTCTTGCGATGTGTGTTCAGGTGCTTTCCTTGTATATATGGATATGTTGATTTATAGATGTTTTCATTTTTTCCTTTCAATGTGAGTGATTTTTCCCTTCTCCTCTGGGTGGGCTCTTTTTTCATTGATCACAAACCCCCAGAAATTCCTTTGGGATCTGGATATATTTGATGATTCTGTATATCACTTAAAGACTGGGCACCATTTCACTTTTCCAGGCCCCATTGCAGAGAGGATAGTTTCTGGAAACTGGCTCACAGCTTCTCACTTTGAATCCTTCACAGATTGATACATCATGCTGTTTTCAGTTATCAGATATATAAGATGCAGGAATATGCACTTTAGAGATGGAATCAATGGAATGTTTAGTCTGTAACTTACCACTGAAGTCACTTACTGACAAATTCTGCAGCTCATTCTTCTGGCACAATGTTCTGAATCACCATATGAAATTAATAACAGTCCACAACAAATCACTGGAGATCACTGTCACACTCATTATCCTAAAAACTGTAGGAGATGGTCTTGTAGTATTGTAGTTAGGGTTCTGTAACAGTCATGTGATCACAGGGCAGGATATTGGAAATGAGGAAGACTATGCATTTTTAATCAGTGATCAATGCATATTGCTGCACACCCCCACCCCTGAATCTCATGAAAGTACCTGGGATGATTAAAAATATTTGCTAAGGGTATTTCAACATGGCCAGGTCGTGGTAGCAAATAACTTTAACCCCAAGATTCAGGAAATAGGGATGCATTGATCTCTAATTTGAGGCTAATCTAGACTACAGAGAGAGTTCTAGAATATCTAGGGCTATACAGAGAAACTCTGCCGTGAAATTCAAAGTAAATGTGTGATTAAGCATGTCTGCTTCAAAGTTATTGACCTGATTATGCTAGATATATGTGTTCACATTAACACCAAGATGGGTTTAATAATATAGTTTTACAATAAATAACCTAACTCTGAATAAATGCAGCAAGGCTCTGTTTATTGATTATAGACTTAAGCTTTATCTTCCTCTTGTTGCCAATACACTCTTATAACTTAAATTAATCCATGTATATTAATCTATGTTCTGCCAAAAGGCCTGTTAGTTATCTCTCCTTTAGCACTGGCCTGCTTCTTTCTCTGAATCTGACTATGAAAATCTGCCCGTGACTCTTTCCCAGAGTTCCTATCTCTCCCCAGAAGTCCTGCCTATTCTCTCCACATTTCTGACAGGCCATCAGCTTTGTATTAACCCAGTCAAGATCTGAGAGCAGAAGCATTTACAAAGTATGTTTAGAGATATGAAAAACAATACCAACGATTCTATGCATTCAAATTTCTAATAACCAGAAATCAGTATATGAATAATACAAAGATAATCTACACAGTGCACAAAAAGATAACCCTAACACAGGACTACATGGAACTAGTTCACTAATTTAATACTTACTCTAATTTTTAATCCTCTTGTCTCATTCTTCAATACTTAAGCGCAATTTTGAGCAAGTTTACAGGCTACTCCTCCATGTCTTCTCAGCTCCCTAACAGTTTGCTGCTCTTTCAGATTTTCAGACATACCTTAGATGCAGGCTATGACACTGTATCTCACACCATTATAGATATCAGAAACCTCAGATGTCAGGTTGCTGAGCTCGATTAAGCTGTGTTGAACATTGTGGGTGCATCCAAAATGGTTCTTACTTTGGGAGAATTCTCTCTCTCTCTCTCTCTCTCTCTCTCTCTCTCTCTCTCTCTCTCTCTCTTTGTCTCTCTCTCTCCCTGTTTTGTGAGCCCCCCCTCTCCTGGGTGTCCCATCTTCCATTTCCTGCCTTAGCTCATTGAACTTAGAGTCATAAGCAGATTTTGTCAGCCAAATGAAGAGGAAGAAGCTGGCTAAGACAGAAGAGATAACTAACAAGCCATTTGTCAGAGCATAATGAACCAGGTCAATTCTGATCCTACTTAATTACTCATTCAACACTGTTCTATAGACATATTAAGAGGACAGAGAAAAATTGTGCAGAGCAGTGAGGATGTTATGTAAATGACTAAAATATTGAAGCATCTCAGAACTTCTATAACCCTTAGAAGATGAAACAATTTTGAACTCAGTGATGAAACAAACTGTATTTCCAACAATGAATAATTACTGACAACTCCACTTGGAGGAACTGAACATGGGCTAACTGTAGGAAGAATCTGAATCTTAGAGAACTGCCATGAGAACAACACCAGAATTATAGCAGAGAATTGGTATTTAAAGATGGTCTTGATGATGTCATGAAGTGCAAGGATCAAAAAGCAGATAGAAACTGAAATCTCCTCTTTGTTTTTAGTAACAGAGATTTTTCTGCTGTGTCAATACTTAACTATTAGTGGAAAAGAGCATTGTTCTAAGAAGGTTCTGTACATGTTCAGAGAAAATGTCTGAGCACAGAACATTTAATGCTATCCATAGATTCTTACATTACTACTGTTAGTGCAGGAAGTCAATAAAAGATTGATCTATAGAGCAATAGGCAACTGACCAGAAATTACTGGAAGCTCTACAACAAGGTTGTATGTGAACATACTAGAAATAAAAAAACAAGTTTTATATTTCCAGAATGTTCTACTTTATTGAATAGTAATAAATACAAAAGATTTAGGGCCACTTTTCCCAGTTATTTTCCTTTAAACTTCCATTATTTATTGAAAAATATGTCTTAAACCATATATTCAGATCACAATTTCCCCCTCCCAACTCCTCCTAGATCCTCATACTCTCATTCCCAAGCCAACTTCACAGCTTTTCTTTCTCTCACTTCTTACCAAAACACAGACAAAACCATAAAACAAGCATACATACACACACATACACTGTTTCTCTCTGAAAAGAACACCAAATATGAAATCAAATATTCAAAAAATCTATAAAAGTATCTAAACAAAGCCATATAAGAAACACTCCATAAATAAGCCATTATATTGGTTTTGTTTGTCCAACTCCTGGACTTAGAGCCTACCTTCAAGTGTGGTTAATATAACCAATAATCCTCTACTTACAAGTACTAAAAGTTTTTTGCGAGTTAATGTGAGTTGCAGATAGATTCATGGCTAATGGTGGGAGCACATATCCACTTCTCCCTCTCTGCAGTGGGTCCCACTGGCTTGAAACTATATAAGCCCTGTGCTTGTTCCCACAGTTTATGTGAGTTCATATATGCATCAGTCCTATTGTTTCTAGATGGGAGTGTATCTTTGGAGTCACACATTCTCTCTGACTCTTAAAACATTTCCACCTCCTCATATGCAATGATCTCTCAGTCCTGAGGGGTAATTGTGACGATGACAAACCCAATGTTCCATTATCTCACACTTTCTACAAACTTTTCATTTTTTATTTACTCTTGCTTCCAATCATCTTCAAGAAATATCACTGATGATGGCAGACTCACATAAATATATGAGTGTATATGTAGCTATGTAATTTAAAATCATCTTATTAGTAAATACTTCATGTGGACAATAGCCTTTGGTTTTCCACTAGGACTATGGTTTATCCAATTTCTGATTATTGGAAATCTTAACACTGTGAGTCATGATTTCCATCTCATAGGCCTTAAAATTCATCAAAGAATTAATTATCAACACCATCACATTTGTTTCACTATTGCACTAACATAACCCATAGGAAGGTAAGTACTTTATGTAACCAGGTTTATAGCTGTGTGTTTAATACTTTTCACCTCTGATACAATACAAAATACATAGAGTTCCAAGAACACTCGAAAGGAGCACTTAAGCTTGTAGTTGAACAAAATATCAAATTCTGTAGGTTCATTGAAATATATGAGTTTTTTTAACATTATGGTACTACAATCAGTTTTTGGAAACATCAAATAGCCTTAGGAATGGCCTGAAATTTTTGAGAGTATACATGAAAACTTGCTAGCCAATGACTCAGTTTGAGAATGCTCATTCAGTAGTTCCCACCTTCCACATATACAGCTGCATACTGAAGGTGAACCAATTATTTTTAATTTTTTGGTGTGAGATTTGTGGCCTAAACATGAGTCGAACAATAATTCTCAGCTACCTGGTGTAGGCACCAAACATCCTTCATCTTTATAAAACCCAACACAGACAGAATCATTTCTGAACATCTTAAAAGGGACCTAGGTTGAATATCAGGAATAGAAAGTTCTTAACCTGAAACCAAACATGTAAGCAAAGAGGCCAGCAAGAAAGCTGTGACCACACCCTCTTATGGTATAATAAGAAGGAACATTGCAGAGAACCAGCCTGAAGTACTGTACAGCTGAAAACTGAGGCCATGTCAATGTGTTCTCTGAGCACAGTAGGATGTAGCACTATCTGCAGTGTTCACACTACTGATCTGGAGGGATGCTTGGTTGTTGAAGTGTCCTTGGAGACTGTGAGCCAGCTTGTAAAAGATGGGTTGTGGCACATATCATCATTCCACAAATGGTTGCCAACCACTCCAGACACTTCACTGAGGGCTGACATTCATGCCTATATAATAAGTGCTCAGTTAAAATCCAGAGAAAGAGCAAGTCAAATTCAGGGTCTGGGAGGGCTACAATATCCCAGGACCAGGCTATTTCAGAGTAACCTGGGACAGGACATCGGTGAAGAAAGTAAAGCAGATGGTAAATTTATAATAGAGTGAGGATAGTAAAGTTCATCCCTTATGAAGCCTTGGTACTCACATGCAGGGGCAATCAGCAGTATGAATGAGGAGGTAAGCTTGTCCATGGCAGCACACCAGTGATTACTCAGGCTCAGGTTTGCCTTTTCAATCCAAGGTTGGGTAGAGGCAGGAGAGATTTACATTCCCATACCAAGTGCTACTCTGATGGTGTACTTAAGTTTTAGGACTTAAGAAGATCCTTTTTATTTTTCTATTGGAAGCACAAGAGACCTCAGGGGAGCTCACCTCTGATCCCCATAAAGAGTAGATAACTGAGTGCAAGAGCTCAAAAGACATGAATGCTGTATAGAAGTAGCAAGATTGAGAGAGACACTTAGCCTAATGTAAAGTGTCATGACTCTGTTCTCTCATGTAGAGATTATTACCTTGAGTTTTTGCACATGAAGAACACAAAGCACTGATGTTTCTCCTGTCTTCATATTGCTCTGTGCATGATGTTTGAAATGGCCTCATATATGAGTCTTTTCAGAACATATTTTCTTAGACACACAGGCACACACAAATTTTATGGATAGTGTAGACCTTTTGTGGAATGTAAAATATGTGTCATTGAGAGCTCACAGCTTTGAATGGTATAATTATGCAGAAGAGAGTGTTGTTTTGTTAAGTCTACTTATCTGTCAGTTCTCTGGATCACATTTATCTGATTTCTGTTTACTCAATAGCCAGTGCCTTCATCTTTATACTGCCCTCTATTTGTGACAATTTTAAAGGCTAACAAATAGTGTTTCTTTACTCAGTTCTATCAGATGATAAGCATCCTTGAGAACAGCACAGTGGGCAGCTGATGCTGGAAATCACACACTGGCCCTGGGGGATTTTCTTCATTGCTTCATAGATGTTAAAGAACAATGTATTCTCCTTATTCTTGTTACTACTGACCTATAGATCATAGAAGTTAGATGAACTGCCTAAATTTCAAAAACTTTCATAGTGAATTTTTGGTGTAAACATAATTGAATATATTGAAATAAGCTTGTGTGAACCTCTGATTTCATTAAAAAGAGCTACACCCAAAACACACTCATTTTTATGAATAAAATATTTTTGTATTTAAAAATTTCAAAGATAAAAATATCAAGATGTATATAGATCATAAAAAATAATCTTACTACAGAGTTGTAACAACATTGTAAAATAGAAACCAAACCCAGAGTGTTGAGTGCCAGCTGAGACCCTGATCCCCTAGAGTAGGATGAGGAATAAGACCTGCACTAAAGATCTGGGTTTCTTTTCCCAGGGTATCAACATTATGGGGACTTTTCATCTATTATTGAATTATATGTCTTGAAATCAGAGTATATTTGAGAATATCAGGAATACTCTGCATGAGATTCAAATGTCATCACAGATATTCTCATCAAACTTAGGCAGTCAGAAGGGTCCACAAGAATCAAATGATCATGGAATGATATTGGAACATGGCTGAGTTGTTAGTTTTGATAGAAAAAGGACTGAGGGCCAGAGATACAAGGACTGCTGGTCCTGGATGTGGGAATGTAGAGAGCAGACTTTTCTGAGAGAGAACATCATGACTAAGCAGGAACAGAGAGGTTGCATCTCAGATGATTTATCCATGGAAGGCATAAAAGTATGAAGTTGATTTCAGCTGAAATGAATGAGCTGCAATTCATTTAACTATTTTTCCTGAATTTTTCAGATGTGCATGGAGCACTTCTTTGTCTAGAATAAAATATCTGAGCATGTATGGACTGTGTGGAACAAAAACTAATGTTTTTATGACTTCTATAAATTTATTCTAACAATGTAATATGAATATAGATTTTAAGCACCCTGCCATTGAAATCTTAGATATTATAAGATGATGTGGAAAATTTAAATCCACACTCTTACTCAAATATTTCACTGAATGGCTTTGTAGTATTCAAAATTATATACCTCAGATATACTCAAGTTAAGAGTTTGTTTAGTATATTTTCAATCAGTGCTATAGGCATGACTGGGTCTCCTTGTTTATCACAGTGACTAGTGTAGGGAAAAGCTTTTCAGTAGAAACAATTATTAGATAAAATGGAACCATTCACTCATCCTTCAGAAATTCTCAAACACTTGGATTGAAAATGATGGTACTAATTTTTTTTGTGTGTGGAAAACACGTTATATTCTGATTTGGTGATGAATGGGATTAAAGATATGCACAGAGTGTGGTACAAACCAGACATATGTTTACATGATGTATAAAGACTAATACTTGAGGCAAGATCTAACATCATGAGATACAAGTGTAATCTAGCCACTAGTATTTGAGTTTGGAAAGTAGAGAAAGAAAGTGAATCCCTAATGAGCAATCATCATTAATCTCAGGAATCTCCAACATAAGCTGAAATTCAAAATACAATATTGGAGCTGGTTCTTAATCAGATAAGGAAATGTTCTGTAAGTAAATCTGAAAACTAGGATAAATGGGGTAGATAACCCTTGGACACCACACAAGATTAAAGGATTCTCATACCTTAATCACAAGGCAGGATAATTTTGAAACTGATAACAGAAGTTCTACAAAACTGTGAACAGATAAAGACAGCCTTTGAATCCAGGACAGTGTAGTAAACTTTGTCTAAATTCATAAAGGACAGTGGTGTGGTGTTGATGTGACGATATCATTCCTTTTCTATCTTCAGGATTCTGCATGTCCACAAGGACAGTCTTTAATTAAGTTACTTTCTTCTTATCTCTTATGTCAGTCACTAAAATTGCAGAAGGGTTTGATATTACTAATTTAACTTAAAACTTTATGATGACCCAAAAAGAATAATCAAAACAAAAATGAAATGAATTCCAGAGTGCCGAGAGCCTTAACCATGGCCTTGTGGAAATTTACTAGCTTACACATACAGCCCTGAGAGAACTTACGTAGTCTAATAGTAAGAATATTTGTGGGTGTGGAGGACACTGTTACCCCTGGTTCCAGAGACTAAAGATTGCCATCTGGCCTTTGGACTTGAGCTTTGTACAAGGTGACAAATATGTGTGGGGCAGTGAGCAGTTCTGACAGCCGGAGTCCAGTAGAGCAGAGCCACCTTGGAACCCTGGAGACCCACTGAACATCTGCTCAGGATTGACAGTAGGCGTATGGTGAATTGTTCCTGAGACAATGGCTCAGATTTCAGCCCAGACCCCTCACAGCTGCCCCTGCAGGAGATGTGTGTTCTATCAGGCAGACACTGCTTCAAACTCCCAGCATTCTAGCAGGACCTTATACACAGTCATCTGACCACAAGCCAGGCATGCCACACCCCATACAATAAAAGGGGTGGTTTGCCCCCTCCTCACTCTCTTGCTCTCTTGTTCTCTTCTCTCTCTCTTCTTCTCTTGTTCTCTCACTCTCTTGTTCTCTGCTCTTATCCCTCTCATTCTTATTAACTCTTACCCTCTTGCTTGCTCTCTCCTCTGCTCTTTGTTCTCTTCTCTGACTTTCTCCCTCTTCTCCTTTCTCTCTCTCTCTCCCCTTCCTCTCCTTTCCTTATCTCTACTCAACTAGCATATTTCCCCTTCCTACAATAAAATAACTCATTCATACATTGCCTCCTTTTTAATTTAGGCGCCGTGCAGCAAACAGGCCAGCCCTGGGAGGAGAGAGAAAGACCTGGCCCTCAGCAGCAGTTCCTTTGCCACCTGGGAGAGAAAGAGCCTCAGAAGGCCAGGCCTGGGCCACAGCCCAGCCCCGCCCCAGTCTTTTGAACAACAAATATGGGTTTATTTTCATTCTTCTACATACAGACAGCCAGTTAGACCAGTACTATATATTGAAGATGCTTTCTTTTTTCCAATGTATATTTTTGGCATCTTTGTCAAAGCTCAGTCTGTGGTTTTATTTCTGGGTCTTCAGTCCTATTCCATTGATCAATTTGTCTGTCGCTGTACCAATACCATGCAGTTTTTGGCACAATTGCTCTGTAGTAAAGCTTGAGGTCATGGATTGTGATACTCCCAGCTGTTCTTTTATTGTTAAGAATTGTCTTCGCTATTCTGGGTTTATTGCCTTTCCAGATAAATTTGAGAATTGCTCTTTCCATGTCTTTGAAGAATTATTTGGGGTTTTCTATGGAGATTGTATTCAATCTATAGATTGCCTTTGGTAGGATGAACATTTTTACTATGTTAAATCTACCAATTCATGAGCATGGGTGATCTCTCCATTTTCTGAGATCTTCTTCAACTTCTTTCTTGAAAGACTTGAAATTATTGTCATACATGGCTTTCATTTGTTTGGTTAGAGTTACACCAAGATATTTTATATTATTTGTGGCTATTGTGAAGGGAGTTGTTTCCCTAATTTCTTTCCCAATCTGTTTATCCTTTGTATAAAGAAAGGCTACTGATTTAGCTAATTTTATATCCAGCCACTTTGCTGGAGTTGTTTATGAGGTGGAAAAGTTCTCTAGTAGAATTTTTGGGGTCACTTATATATATCTTATCATCTGCAAAAATTAATAACTTTATTTCTTCTTTACCAATTTGTATCCCTTGATCTCTTTTTGTCATCTTATTGTTCTAGCTAACACTTCGAGTACTATATTGAATAGATATGGGGAAAGTAGGCTTCCTTGTCTTGTCACTGATTTCAGAGGGATTGCTTCAAGTATACCTCCATTTAATTTGATATTGGCTGTTGGTTTGCAGTAAATTGTTTTCTTATGTTTAGGTATGGGCCTTGAATTCCTGATTTCTCCAATACTTTTAACATGAACTGGTGTTGTATTTTATAAAATGCTTTTCTGTATCTAAAAAGATGATCATGTGATTTTTTTTCTTTGAGTTTGTTTATATAGTGGATTACATCAATGGATTTTCATGTATTAAGCGTCCCTTGCATCCCTGGGATGAAGCCTACTGGATTATGCTGTTTGATGGTTTTAATGTGTTCATGGATTTGGTTTGCAAGAATTTTAAGAAATATTTTTGCATCAATATTCAATAAGCGAGATTGGTTTGAAGTTGTCTTTTTTTGGTTGGGTCTTTGTGTGCTTTAGGTATCAGAGTTATTGTGACTTCATAGAATGAGTTAGGTAGTGTTCCTTCTGTTTCTATTTTATGGAATAATTTGAAGAAAACTGGTATCAAGTCTTCTTTGAAGGTCTGGTAGAGTTCTACACTAAATCCATCTGGCCCTGGCCTTTTTTTGCTGGGAGGTTTTTAATGACTTCTTCTATTTCCTTGTATGAAATGGGCCTGTTTAGATAGTTTATCTTCTCTTGATTTAACTTTGGTATGTTGCATCTGTTTAGAAAACCATCCGTTTCATCTAGATTTTCTATTTTTGTTGAGTATAGACTTTTATAGTAGGATCTGATGATTTTTTGAATTTATTCCTTTTCTGTTGCTACGTCTCCCTTTTCATTTCTGATTTTGATAATTTAGACACTGACTCTGGGCCCTTCAGTTAGTTTGGCTAGCAGTTTATCTATCCTGTTGATTCTCTCAAAGAAACAGCTTTTGGTTTCGCTGATGCTTTCTATAGTTTTCTTTGTTTCTATTTGTGTAACTTCCCTGCCTGAGGGCTGACTCTTCAGACTCTGCCTGCCTCAGATAACCACACCTCTCTGCCCACCTCCTGCTAATTGCCATACCTCTGTCCAAGTTCCAGTTATGCCGGAAGTCCCGCCTTCAGAGACTGAAGAAGAATTTGCTGATTGGGCCAGGTTGCTGACGAACTTGTGGGAGGGGTTTTGCCTTACTTATCCTATCTGTTTGGTTGTTACAAAGAGAATTGAATGAAAGATGGCTGAGTAATCACATATCCGTGTCGGCTAATTTTTTAAGAATCCTTCCATGTGGTTAAAGGTAACATAATATGGCTTGCCAGGTCCCTTATCCCTTTCCAGAAAACCCATTGGTAATCGGGGCAGCTGGACTGCTACAGATGACGCCCAGAACGTGTGGCTGGATTGAAGAAGAAAAGAACTGGCACTACTTATACAGAGATCTCTTTAAACATAAATAAATATAAAGGCAATGGCAGCCAGGGTGCTGGGTTGGACGGCCAGAGGGCTGGGATGGACAGCTAGATCTCCGGGATATAGTAAGATGGCAAAATTGCCAGAATTATACACCCAGAACTGGGATAGAATGGTGGGGTTGCCATGGACGTAGCCACTTCTCAGGGTAAGTGATTGGGCTGTGGGCTTATGGAAGGCTGACTACTCCGGGAAATGGAGACAGCCTTTTTCCCTAGAAGCTCCTGGTTTGGAGAACTAACGGGGACCTCCCAAAAGGTAGAGGTGCTATGCAGGTAGAAGCGGGCTGTGCACAGGCTGTTGCTCCCCGTGGCTATTTCAGGAGAAGTCTCTGATTTTTAATCTATGTTGTCTTGTTTACATGTATTTATGTGTTTGTCTTGACGAGTGAGTGCAGATGTCTTATGTCTTTGTCTTGTGGTTACACGTGGCCAACATGGTGGCAGAGGTCTCGCCCGCTTTAAGGTGGTTGCTGGCAGGTGGATGCCGGGTGGTGGGGGCACTCACAGGCCTTTTTGGCTTGCAAGGTTGTGCAGTCCCTGGGAGGGCAGGCTGTGGCCAGTCTGCCGCCTGGCAGCCTGGCTGTGCATGGAGCCATGTCCTCCCTGAGGCACAGAAGCTCTCTGAGCTGGCCATAAGGTCTGGCGGCAAAATGGCTGCGCCAGGGCGTGGATGTGACTAGAAGTTCCTGCACGTCCCTACAAGCCACTGCAGCAGCCGCCCCCGCCCACTGCAGCTGCTGCTGGCAGCCCCCAGCCCTTAGCCAGCCACTGCTGCCAGCAGCCCCCAGCCCTCAGCCAGCAGCTTGGGCACCACCATGGGTTGGCATCTGCTGCTGGCTCGACTAGGCGGGCAGATGGCCAGGCACACCATGCCATATCCTCCTTGCGGTGCAGAGGCTCTCTGAGGCAGCCATGATGCCTGGCTTAAAGACTCCATGGGGCGAGCACAACAAAACAATGGTGATGGCATGGGAGACAGGCGATGAGATGAACAGAGCTGCCGTGGTCACGTGAACTCAGGGTTCCCAGATACTAGGCTCTGCACAGAGCTATCTTTACCTAAGATTTCGCAATCACTTAGCACCACCTAGTAACATAATTGTTAATTACAAGCTAATGATACAAGTTACAGAGAGAAACAAGTTCTGCATTTCAGAGACACCCGGCCTCTTATAGATTGTAAAATTAACCTAGGCAAAAAGTAAAAAATGCTCAGATGTTTTTAATGACCTCGAAAAAGAGGAAAGATTTATTTTTCTTACTGCAGATCGCAAGATACCCCGATAAACAGTTTCATGAAGATATTCTAGAAATAGGTAAAAAGATGGCTAATTGAAAGCTAATTTTAAGGTGGGTGCACATGCCTTTATTCCCAGCGTTTGAGGGACAGAAACAAGCAGATTTCTAATTTTTACTATTGACTTGAGAAACATAAAATTCAAAACAAAAAATAAATAAATAAATGAAAAGCTAATCTAATTGCCCGGCTAAAAGGGCTGTAAAGGTGTCAGAAGTTCTAAATTCTTTTATTCTTGATTTATTAGACCTCATTTAGTTTCTAACTGGTCCTAAAGATAGAAATTTACCTATACAAGTTATTAGACTTTGGTTTTTTGTTACATCTATTACTGAAGGATAGGTTTAAGCTGGTAACTAATAACACGCGCCATTAAATGCCATAATTCTACTTTCCAAAAACTTGACGTGCTATGAGAAGTTCTCACAATGCACTCAGGTGGAATTTCTCTTCATTTCGAGCAAAGTTATAAAAAATGTTTTGTGTAGAAATCAACTTGAAAAAGAAACAAGGATAAAGAGCAGAATTGCCCTTGAAATCTGACTTCACTACAGGAGGTGTTATCTTTGGGTGTGATTCATATGGTATGCTCAGTGAAATACTCACATTTGAGTTAATGCATAAGTACAGAGATGCTTCAATAAGGAATAAGTATATAAACAGTGCATTCTCCAGGGCTCTCTCTCTCCTCACCACGTGGTAATAAAGGTTTGCTGCAGAAGGATCCTGTGTGTGTGTCCGTGTATTCCTGCCGGCGGGAAAATAGCGCGGACCACACTTGATGCCGGAAACCCGGGACTTCATCATCACCAGCATCACTGAGGAGACCCCCGTTTTTCGGGGAGGGTCCAGAACTGCAGGACAAAGGTAAGCTCTGAGAGGCATGTTTGGTCTTGATCTACAAGACAGTATGTCAGAAACAGAGCAAGATAAGAGATTAGGAGCTCAGAAAGAAGAAAGAAAAGGCATGCCAAAGAAGACAGGCCCTTCCAAAGGCGCTCAGTCCGTGGAAGTGAGAAACAAGGGAAAGTAGGCCCTGGGAGAGACGTGTAAGAAGGAACAGGCCTCAGAAAAGATATCTCTTTATCCGATAAAGGAACTAGAGGTTTTGGGGCTTGATAGTTCTGAGTTGGAAGAACTGGGTCCTGTTGAGGAAGCAGCTCACTGGGAGGAGCCGCCGCCGCCACCAAATCGAAAGCGAAAGAAAGATGACAGTGGTAGGCAACGTGGTACCTTGCGGAGCCCGGCCTGGCGGGGCCTGGGGCAGCAGGTCTCCTCAGTCTGGGCCGCGATTGCGGCCTAGCGACCAGGCCAGTGCTCATAGCGGGGCCTGGAGCAGCAGGTCTCCTCAGTCTGAGCTGCGATTGCGGCCGGGCCTAGCGACCGGGCCAGTGCTCATAGCTAACGGCGACAAACTGGTGGCCACCATGTGGCCCTACCTGCGGCTGGCGCTTCTGCAGCGCCTCACCGTGCTACCGTTTGCAGAGCTACTGTACCCAGCCTGGCTGAGCGCGCCGCCAGAGGTTGCTGGGAATGGGGCAGAAGGCGAACTCCCAGGCAGCATTAGAACAGAACCTCGAGGCTTCCCGGCCCGTGGCGAACTCACAAGCAGCATTGGAACAGATAGGGGAAGAGCATTCGGTAAAGTCAGAGAAGGAGAGCTGGATGCGGGGCCTACTGTCGACTCTACAGTTAGAATTGAATTGTAAATTGTTTATCCAGTTTTTCAAGATACACAGGGTCAGTGTTTTCATGAGCTTTGGATTTTAAGATTATAAAGTCCTTGGCTGAGTCCGTACTTACGGATCACAGCCTCTTTCACTTTAATTTGCTAATGAACAGGCAGACGCTAATCACGCAGCTGGGAATCAAGCTTGGGATAGGGATATGCCTTTGGGGCAAAGTTGCTTTGCTGTTGATTAGCAAACAGACTTTCAGATTAATCTACAGACTGGTTGCCCATTGCAAATCTTTAAACAGGTGAATCAGATTGGTAATAAAGGGGAGGTAAGCGGAAATCTTAAAAAAAAAATTTTTTTTTACAGGGCTGTTTTCTGACTTTGTGACTAAATTAGTAAAAGCTGCAGAGAGAATCTTTGGTGATCCAGATGCAGCCATGCCACTGATCAAACAACTAGTGTATGAACAGTGCACTAAGCAATACCGAGCCGCTATTACTCCATATAACTAGAGGCTTGGATGAAGGTGTGTAGAGAGCTTGGAGGCCCGCTAACCTATGCAGGAAGCAGCTGCCGTGATGCAGCTGAGTAGAACAAATAAATACCCTTTGGCAGCTAGTACAAGTAGGCTGCGAGTGGAAATATCCTGGCTTGTGTCTAATTTCCATACAATCCTCAAGGACAAGGCATCATAGAACGGGCTCATTGCATGCTGAAATCTTATCTAATAAACAAAAAGGGGGAGTCGAGGAGGCTCTACCCTTAGTGCCACGAGTATAGCACTCTTTACTCTTAATTCTTTATGTCTTGACTGACCAATAGAAGGGCCCGGACCCTATTTTAATAAGATCCGGGGGAGCTGTTTGTGTTTTTCCGCAAGACAAAGATAACCCATTTTGGCTGCCAGAGTGACTGACGCGACAACTCGTGGCATCGGAAGATGACCCCTTGAAGGACTCATCTGCAGACGTTTTCAGTCCTCATCGTGATTCACTAGATTTGGGTTCCTAGTATATGGGGGGAACAGCAATGGGCTATATTATCTACCTATCCAAAGCCTATGCCAATTAGATATAATTCAATTGTGTTCCCTAAGCTTTTTATAACTAATAAAACTGTGGGTTTGCCATACCTCCCATATGACCCTATGTGGGCACCCTTAGGAGAGAATCACTCTTTGGTAGAGAGAGGCTCTCTGTTTCCAATTCAAGGACGATGGAGATTGTATCAAGTTAGCAAGCCAGGCCTTGGGAATGTTTGATGACGAACAAGGAGGCTGGTTATACTCTACTCAAAATACCAGCAACACAGACATAATCATTACAAGCAATACCTTTCGGCAAAAGGCAATTTGGATCAATGGTACTTTTATATCACCTAATGCCATTTATAAGGAACGTCCTTCTCAACCTAGGATAGCTCCCCATTGTAGTCTAGATAATGAAGAAACCATTCCTCCTTGGTCTGATTGTCAGTCCTTTCTTACTAGTTGGGCAAACCAGGATAAGACCTTTTCCTTCTCCCCTAATATGAGGTTTGACCCAGAAGGAGAGGAGGATATGAAACAGGGGATGTTTATTCAAGATTTCAAGGTACATACTTTCCATAAGTGGTTACTCTGTGGAGTTAATGGTAGTTGCACAGATCTTAGTCCATTGGTCTTTATTCAGGGTGGAACCACAGGGAAAGCCATCTTTAGTGGCGTTTCCAAAATTTGTCAGTTTCATAAGATAGCAACCCGGAGACCTGATGGAACCTGGAAAATATATAATAATTCTACTTTAGAAATTACTGGGGTTGATAAAATTCTAGAACAAATTGACTTTTCACCTACCCCGGTGTGTGTTTATCCCCCCTTCCTGTTTATTCTTTCAAATTCTTCATTTGAAAATTGTACTAATGATTCCTGCATAATGTCTCAGTGTTGGACCGCCAAACAGGCAAGGCGTGCCATGGTTGCTAAAGTGCCAAAATGGGTTGCCGTTCCTGTAGAAATCCCATCTACTCTGTCATTATTCAGACAGAAAAGAGATTTTGGAATAACCGCAGCCATTATAATGGCAATCTCTGTCACCGTGGTTGCAGCTACTGCCGTTGGGATCACCATGTCTACCTCAGTCCAAACAGGCACAGTTTTAAATAAACTATCTGCAACGGTGGCAGACGCAGTCGACCATCATACTTCTGCTAGTGCCCAATTAAAAGGCGGGCTGATGGTGGTCAAACAGCGCATTGATTTAATAGAAGAAAGATTGGATATTCTTTTCCCATTAGCCCAATTGGGGTGCGAAAGAAGGTTGGGTGCCCTGTGCATTACCAGCGTGCAGTATGATAATTACACACAGGCAGCTAACTTGTCTAGAAAATTATGTTTATATCTTGCAGGGAATTGGTCGGAGGGATTTGATGAGACCCTTGAATCATTGTGAGCGGCAGTAGTAGCCATCAACTCGACACGAGTGGATCTATCACTGACTGAAGGACTCTCCTCTTGGATTTCGTCAGCCTTTTCTTTCTTTAAGGAATGGGTGGGGATTGGCCTGTTTAGTGTTGCCTTGTGTGCTGGCTTAGTGTTTCTCTTCTGGATGGTTTGCAAGCTCAGAGCCCAACAAAAATGTGACAAGGCAGTAATTGCCCAAGCACTTGCTGCGCTAGAGCAAGGAGCCTCTCCCGATATTTGGCTCAGCATGTTAAGAACAAAATAAACACTCAAAGGCTAATGGTCAGCGAGACTTAGCTCTTGCACCCCGTGGGGTCTTATCCCATTGCACACGGGAGACTGAGTCAAACTGCGATAAGTCCTTGAGGCCCACTGCCTTTGGCCCCTACGACGGGATTAGGCTGATGCCATAAACCAGGAGCACACCAATGAGTAGTGATCCAAAGGATCCCACCTATCTCTTGGTGCTGGTAATGGACAGCACATCAGCTAGCCTAAGACACGGGGCATTGGCCAGAGCCTATCATTTAAAACTAAAAAGGGGAGATGTAGAGAGCCAGCAGCCTCCATTACAAGATGGCACCAGCATCCGGTTTCCTCTCCCCTTAACACGTAGTCTGCGCATGTGCCTAGGGCCAGAGCTAGGGCCAAAAGGCGCCAAGTCACAGCCTATCCCAAGGCATCTCATGAGGTAATGAGCAAACAGCCAATCAGAGATGAACACGCCGCTCCAGGGTGTATATAAACAGTGCATTCTCCAGGGCTCTCTCTCTCCTCACCTCATGGTAATAAAGGTTTGCTGCAGAAGGATCCTGTGTGTGTGTCCGTGTATTCCTGCCGGTGGGAAAATAGCACGGACCACACTAAGGGACTGCAAACCCTTCAGCTCCATAGAACCTTTCTCTAACTCCTTCATTGGGGACCGTGTACTCAGTTCAATGAATGGCTGTGAGCCTCTACATCTGTATTAGTCAGGTATTGTCAGAGCCTCTTAGGAGATAGCTATGTGCTTGTCCTTCCTTCAGTCTCTGCTCCATAGTTAATCATAGAAATAGTTTTTAAGACAAAACCAGTACTATTACAGATTTACCCAGATATAATTCAAAGTAATTTTGAACTTAAGATTTATAGAGAGTCAAGAGATCATAAAACTTATAGAGACATTGCAATCTGACTTGCCTATTTTATGTAGAAGTATTAAATATTTAAGATTGTTTTTTCTCTACGTTCTAGTAATTTTAAGGATGTTATTTTTAATGTATCTATAATTATTAAAAAATGTTGCCTTTGATTATGGCTAGAAGACTTTTATACAATTTCCTTGTCTCTGCTAAGTGCAAGAAGCTTAAGCTTTAAATTTCTCAATGTAAATTAACTATTATAACCACAGATACATGAGAAAAGGAAAAATGAGTTACTTATCTTAAGCTCATCACTAAACTTAATCCTTTTATAAATACCAACTGATGAGACAAATTGCTTTTACAAAAACTAGAAGAAGCTTCTATCACTTGTCTATCATGATCAATTACAATCTAATGTTTAATTTGTGCCACTACATCTCTTTGACAAAGAGAGAACATTAATATCTCGTCTCATATTCAAAATAAAGTTTTTTATCTTACCATGAATCTATGGTGATATTATAAAATATTATATACTTTTAAAAACATTTATTTTCTCTACAATAATTAATTTGATTATTATAATTCATTATTGATATTTGGCCTATTACTTAATATAGATTTTTAGACATAAATTGATAATTCTCCAGAGTGAACTAATTGTTTTAGTTTATATACATACTTTTATATTTCCTACAGGCTTATGTAGATACTCCATAATGATATATTATCTCTTTAGCCATTTTGTGAAAAATTTTATATATAAGTTACATGTTTTGTTCTCATGGTTTTCTCCCTATGTCAGCACAAATAATCAAATTGTGTGCTGTAGCTTCTACTTATTCAACTGTTAAAATTAAGCCTTATCTTATATATTGCTATATGGGTACACATATATCTCAGCTCTCTATTACTTATGATATCTAGACATTTTTAAATATAATTTTAATTTCAATATTAAGAATTAAATATACACATGTGACTATTAATTCCTTCTTAGGCTTTCAAGTTACTATTGCCTTAACATAAATAACAACAAAATATTAACTGGCTATTGTTTATATTTCTATACTTACTGTTCCTAGCCAGATTACAACAGATTATAAAACTGACTATTATAGTCAAACATTTAAGACATTTTGTCAACAATTAATGTTTCCCATATTTACTGAGATAACTGATGTTTCTAGGAGACAATGTTTGCTCAATGTGTGCTTTGCACTTTGAGAATTTGATTTTTATATTTTAAATATTATAGGAGGGGGAATATGCACTGCTCTGCACTCTACTCCAAAGTTACTGCCTAAAGCATTTTATTTTTTGCTTTTTTAAAAAACATGTTTCATTTTTTAACTAGTTTGAAAAATATTTCATTTTTTTTTTTTTGCCTCTTTTAAGGCATGCTTCGTTTTTTGCTTGTTTTTAAAGTCAGGTCACCTTTCGCTGGTCTTAAAAAATATACATATATATAATATAATGTACATATATATTATATTATATATATATATATGTATATCTTTTCCCAGTCTGATTCTAGAGGTCAGTCTAATGCGAATCACCATTGGCATCCACACGTTTTCAGTTTTTAGCCATGATAAAAGGGTGTGTCACTGCACACATTGTTTTTCTTTACCCTACCTTGTTCTGGGGAAGGGGCTCCGTTTGTGTTGGAACATAATGGCTGCCTAAAATTTTGAATTGTCAAGTGGATACAGACACAAAATTCTTTTTATAAACATGTTTTTATAGTGAAAATTTTTATAGTGAAACAAGTTTACTTGGCTGAAATAGCCTTCATCTTTTTTCTAAGAGACAACAGCAGCTTCCCTCTACACTTAGAGGTCAAGCTTTGGGCCTATATGTTGCTAATTTGCAACTAAAGTGCCTGAGACATTTTCAAGTTATTGTTACTTTTAAACTTTTAAGTTTTTCATCTCAAGTAGACTCATTTCTGGAGTACAAAGACAATCAAAACTCACTCATTCCCGGAGCCCTATTATCTAAAAAGCAAGCTCAGTCCCGGAATGCACACATGCTTTAGCTCAATCTCGGAGCTTCTGACATGAAAGTTACTTATTGACAAGTGAACTGAAGGCCTATTAAAGGCAAAGCTATTGAAAAGGCTCCTAGCTTGGGAGCCACTATTTTGCAACTCAATCAGGTGTCTATGCCCAGCTGCCCATCAGCACACCAGCGCTGCTTCACATGGACTTCAGGAAAGGTGGACTCCAGTGAGACTGTGGTAGTTCCTGGACTTTGTTAGCAATAAAGGTATGTCTTGACATTAGAGGCACGGATGAAGTGCATTTAAAAACCTGTGGTCCACGATCTAGGGCTCTGGTAGGTGTCCATCTAAGACAGAGGCATGTGCTAAGTAGCTGTGTTTTTGATAAAACATGTAAAGAGCCCGGTTTGTAGTACAAACTAAGCTGCACGTGACCTTAAAGATGGGTAAGGGCATCTGGCCAGAGATATTCAAATATGCAGGCTATTTCTGACTAAGCACCATAAAAATTCCTGTGTAAGACTGTGTCATATGTATATGCCTTTGTCCTGCTGTTTTCTATATAAAAAAGGAGGAACTGTAACCTCCCTGCCTGAGGGCTGACTCTTCAGATTCTGCCTGCCTCAGATAACCACACCTCTCTGCCCACCTCCTGCTAATTGTCATGCCTCTGTCCAAGTTCCAGTTATGCTGGAAGTCCCACCTTCAGAGACTGAAGAAGAATTTGCTGATTGGTCCAGGTTGCTGAAGAACTTGTGAGGGGGGTTTTTGCCTTACTTATCCTACCTGTTTGGTTGTTACAAAGAGAATTTAATGAAAGATGGCTGAGTAATCACATATCCATGTCGGCTAATTTTTTTAAGAATCTTTCCACGTGGTTAAAGGTAACATAATATGGCTTACCAGATCCCTTATCCCTTTCCAGAAAATCCATTGGTAATTGTGGCAGCTGGACTGCTACATATTTGGTTGATTTTGGCCCTGAGTTTGACTATTTCCTGCCTTCTGCTCCTCTTGGTTGAGTTTGCTTCTTTTTGTTCTAAATCTCTCAGGTATGCTTTAAAGTTGTTAGTGTAAGATCTCTCCAGTTTCTTTACCTTGTAAATTAGTGCTAGGAATTTTCCTCTTAGCACTGCTTTCATTGTGTCCCATGAGTTTGGGTACAATGTGTCAACCTTTTCATTAAATTTCAGGAAGCCTTTAATTTCTTTCTTTATTACTTCCCTGACCAAGTTATCACTGCATAGAGAATTGTTCAATTTCCACGTGCATGTGGGCTTTCTGTAGCTTTTGCTGTTGTTGAAGTCCAGCCTTAGGCCATGGTGACCTGATAGGATGCATGGGGTTATTTCAGTCTTCTTTTATCTGTTTAGGGTTGTTTTGTGACCAATTATATGATTGATTTAGGAGAAGGTGCTATGAGGTGCTGAGAAGAAGGTGTATTCTTTTGTTTTAGGTTGAAGTGTTCTGTAGATATCTGTTAAATCCTTTTGGTTCATAACCTCTCTCAGTTTCACTGTGTCTCTGTTTAGTTTCTATTTCAACAACCTGTCAATTGGTGAGAGTGGGGTGCTGAAATCTCCCATTATTATTGTGTGGGGTTCAATGTGTGTTTTGAGGTTTTGAGTTTTAGTAAAGTTTCTTTTATAAATTTGGGTGCTCTTGCATTTACAGCATAGATGTTCAGAATTGTGACTTTCTCTTGGATTTTTCCCTTAACAAACATGAAGTTTTCTTCTTTATCATGCTTGAAATTTTTTGACTGAAAATCTATTTTGTTGGATATTAGGATGGCAACTCCTGCTTGTTTCCTGGGGCCATTTGCTTGGAAGACCTTTCTCCATCCTTTTAGTCTGAGATAGTGCTGTCTTTGTTATTGAGGTGTGCTTCTTTTATGCAGCAAAATGCTGGATCTTTTGTGGATCCAGTCTGTTAACTTATGTATTTTTATATGTGAGTCGAGTCCATTAATATTGAGAGATATTAAAGAGAGATGACTGTTTGTTCCTGATATGTTTGTTTGTGTAGGTAGCTTTATTGTGCTTATGGCTTTCTGCTTTTGACTTTCTTCTGAGATGCTTAATATCTTGCCCTGGTGCAGGTAGCTTCCTTGTATTAGAGTTTTCCTTCCAGGATCCACTGTAGGGCTGGGTTGGTAGATAGATACTATTTAAATTTGGTTTTGTCCTAGAATGTTTTGGTTTCTCCATCCATGTTGATTGAGATTTTTGCTAGGTATAGTACCCTGGGCTGGCATCTGTGTTTTTTTAGAGTTTGATGACCTCTGATCATACTCTTCTTCATAGTCTCTGTTGAGAATTCTGGTGTAATTCTAATAGGTCTACCTTTGTATGTTACTTCTCCTTTTTTCCTTATAGCTTTTAATATTCTTTGTGCTTTGAATTTAGTGGTTTGATAATTATATGATGAGAAGATTTTCTTTTCTGATTTCATTTATTTTGTGTTCTATAGGCTTCTTTTACCTTTATATCCACCTCTTTCTTTAGGTTGGGGTAGTTTTCTTCTATCATCTTGTTGGAGACATTTTCAGATCCTTTGAGCTGGAGTCTTCATTCTCTTCTAATCCAATTATTCTTAATTTGGTCTTTTCATTGTGTCCTAGATTTCCTGGATGCTTTGGGTTAGGAGTTTTTTATGGTTTGAATTTTCTTTGACGGTTGTGTGAGTCTCTTCTCCTGTATCTTCTACACCTGTAATTCTTTCTTCTATCTCTTGTTTTCTGTTGGTAATACTTACATCTTTAATTCTAGGTTTTCCAATTCTATGTTTGCCTCCATTTGTGTTTTCTTTATTGTTTATACTTCCACTTTTAGGTCCCTTTACTCAATTCCTTCACCTGTACTTCTTTAGCAAGTTATTGATATCCCCCCTAAAGGACTATATTATCTTCATGAAATATGATTTTAGGACAGTTTCCTGATTTTCAGGTGTGTTAGTATATTCAGGGTTTGCTGTGGTGGGAGAACTGGGTTCTGATGATGCTCATATATTTTGGCTTCTGTTGCTTATGGTCTTGTGCTTGCCTTTTACCATCTGGATATCCCTGGGGTTTGTTAGTCTCCGTGACTGTATGGAGTATGCCTCTTTTGTAACTGGGTTGCTTCAGGTCTCACAGTAGGCCTGTGGTCCCAGCTGTATCCGACTACCTGTGGTGCTTTCCAATGGGGGCTCTTCACAGGAGCTGAGAAGCTGCTGATCTGTTGCCCTGGCTGTAGTAGATCTCATGGGAGTCCTTCAGACAACTGCTTTAAGTGCAACAGGTCCTCAACCACTATGAGTGCAATGAGTCCTTTAGGATGGATCAGGATATAGAGTATTCATGGGAACAGACCAACCAGGGGTCTGCCCCAGCAGCAAAGACAGGTAGTAGGGGTTAAAGGGATGGAAGGGGAGTGGTATTTGGGAGTGCAGGGGTTTGGTGGGTGATGGATCCAGATTCCATCAGGGTCCCAGGAACAGCTCCAGGACTAGGGGTGGGGAGGCTGGGGGTGGGGGTTCTTACCAAGTGCTCTGAGTGCAGCAGATCCTCAACTGCTCTGACTGCAGTGGGTCCTCTAGGATGGATCAGGATATAGAGTCTTCACAGGAGCCTGTAGCTTACTTTTAAATGGTTATACAATTGATATTTGTGGTTTCAATAGTTTATGGATAATGAATAAAATACATATTTGCAATAATAATTAACAAAGGATATTTACTTGTAATGGTAATTTTAATATAAATATGTACACCAGAGTGGCTATATAAGTGTGTACTCCTACTATCAGTGGAGGAGTGTTTACCTTGCTGCACATCCTCACTGGCTTTAATTGTCACTTACATTTTAGATCTTAGCCATTCTGATATTTGTAAGATAGAATCCTAGACTCATTTTGATTTGCATTTAATTGTTGGCAATGAGCATTCCTTTAAGTGTTTCTCTACCATTAGTGAATTCTCTGAATTCTATTTAGACCTACAAACCATTTTAAATTAGATTATTTGGTTTGTTGACATCTATTTTCTTGAGTATGTATTTTGGATATCAGCCTTCTTTCACATGTGGAGTTGGTGAGAATCTTTTACCATTTCCTAGGATACTGTTTTGTCCCATTAATGGTGTTCTTTGCCTTATAGAACATTCTCTGATTCATTAAGTTCCATTTATCGATCACAGCTCTTAGCATCTGTAATAATAGTGTTCTGTTCAAGATGTTGTCTCCTATGCCAATGAATTCTAAGCTATTTCCCATATTCTCTCCTTTATGCTGAGGACATCTGGCTTCATACGGAGGTCTTTGATCCAGTTAATCTTGAAAATTGTGCATGGAAATAGATATGGATCTATTTGCATTCTTCCATATACAGATCTTTAGTTAGACCAGAAATATTGGTTGAAGATGCTTTTGTTATTTTATTGTGTATTTATGAATTCTTTATCTATTCTATCCATAGATATGTGGATTTGTGTCTGGACTTTTGTTTGATTCTGTTTATTAAACTTTCTTTTGTAAATCCCGTACTTTTATTTTAACTACTATAGAGCTGTAGTACATTTTGAAATACGGGATAATGATATCTCCAAATGTTTCTTTATGGCACAAGATAGTTTTAGCTGACCAGGATTTTACTGAGTTCCTATATTAACCTGAGTGTTGTTCTTTCAAGATCTGTAAAGTATTGTATTGAAATTTTGAATGTGTTACCTTGAATCTGTAGATTGCTTTTGGTAGGATGTTTGTTTTTACTATGTTAACCCAATCAACCCAGGAGCATGAGACATATTTCCATCTTTTGATATATTCTTAATTTTTCTTCAAAGAATCGAAGTTTGGTCTTACATGGCTTTTTCTTGCTTGGCTAGAGTTACAAAAACATCTAATTTTCCAGCTTAAGGAAAGGCCATCCGAGACTGCTCCACCTGGGGATCCATCTCATCCATATACATCCACCAAACCTAGACATTATTGTGGATGCCTGGAAGTGCTTACTGATTGAAGCCTGATATTAGTTGTCTCCTGAGAGACTCTGCCAAAGCCTGACATATTGAGGCAGAAGCTCACAGCCAAGCATTGGACTGACTCTGGGGTCTCAGATGAAGGAGTTGGAGAAGTAATTGTAGGAGCTAAGGAGGTTTGCAGCCCCACAGAAGGGGCAACAGTGTCAATAGGCCAGACCCCTGGAGCTCCCAGGGACTGGACCAACAACTGAAGAATACACATGGATCCACCCATGGTGTTGGCCACATATGTGGCAGAGGATAGTCTTGTTGGACATCAGTGGGAGGAGAGACCCTTAGGCCTGATGTTGTTTGGCACCACAGTGAGGGAAATCACATTGTTTGAGGACAGAAGTGGGGGGAGCATCACCCTCGTAAAGGCAGTCAGAGGGGGGATGGGATAGGGGCCTCCTGAAGGGGACATCTGGAAAGGGTAAAACATTAGAAATGTAAATAAAGAAATTATTCAATAAAAAGAAACTACTCTGTGTACTTAGAGATTAATAACAGAAAAGTTTATTATTAAAAATACAGGGAATCAGGCGGGACCAGCTGGGAGGCATAGGCCTCAGGAAGTTCAGGGGAGTTGCAGGACTGCAGGGACTGGAGCCTCTCAGCTTCCAAGGGACAGAGCTGGATCAGCGAACATCTCTCCCCCCTCCATGCTAGGGGAGGGCTTCCCCCCAAGGCCGGCTTCAGCCCAAGGACTCAGGTGAGATCCACCATTTTCTCTCTGGGGTCTTGCTAAGGCAGGACCAGCCAGGAGGCATAGGCCTCAGGAAGTGCAGGGGAGTCGCAGGACTGCAGGGACAGGAGCCTCTCAGCTTCCGAGGGACAGAGCTGGATCAGAGAACATCTCTGCCCCCTCCCTGGGAGCAGAGGGCTTCCCTCCAGGACAAGCTTCAGCCCAAGTACTCAGGCAGGACCAGCTGGGAGGCATAGGCCTCAGGAATGGAAGGGGAGTTGCAGGGCAGCAAGGAAAGATCAAGCTCTAAGACACCAAGAACTTCTAAAACCAGAGATCAAGAGATGGTGAAAGGCAAACGCAAGAATCCTACCAACAGAAACCAAGACTGCTTGGCTTCACCAGAACCTAGTACTCCCATCTCAGCAAGCCCTGGATAACCCAAAACACCAGAAAAGCAAGATTGGGATCAAAAAACTCATCTCACAATGCTGATAGAGGAGCTTAAGAAGGACATGAATAACTCCCTTAAAGAAATACAGGAGAAAACAGATAAAGAGATACAAGCCTTTAAAGAGGAAACAAAAAAATCCCATAAAGAATTACAGGAGATCACAAGTAAACAAATAGAAGCCCTTAAAGAGCAAACCCAAAAATCCCTTAAGGAATTGCAGGAAAACACAAACAAACAGGTGAAGGATCTGAGTAAAACCATTCAGGACCTAAAAATGGAAGTAGAAACAATAAAGAAATCACAAAAGGAGACAATCCTGGAGTTAGAAAACTTAGGAAAAAAGTCAGGAAACATAGATGCAAGCATCACCAACAGAATACAAGAGATAGAAGAGAGAATCTCAGGGGCAGAAGATAACATGGACAACATTGACAGAACAATCAAAGAAAATGCAAAATGTAAAAAGACCCTAACCCAAAACATCCAGGAAATCCAGGAGACAATGAGAAGACCAAACCTAAGCATAATAGGTATAGAAGAAAGTGAAGAACTCCAGCTTAAAGGGCTACCTTCAATAAAATTATAGAAGAAAACTTCCCTAACCTAAGGAAAGAGTTGCCCATGAACACACAAGAAGCCTACAGAACTCCAAATAGACTGGACCAGAAAAGAAATTCCTCCTGCCACATAATAGTCAAAACATCAAATGCACAAAACAAAGAAAGAATACTAAAAGCAGTAAGGGAAAAAGGTCAAGTAACATATAAAGGCAGGCCTATAAGAGTTACACCTGACTTCTCACCAGAGACTATGAAAGCTAAAAGATCCTGGGCAGATGTCATACAGACCCTAAGAGAACACAAATGCCAGCCTAGACTACTATACCCAGCAAAACTCTCAATCACCATAGATGGAGAAACCAAAGTATTCCATGACAAAACCAAATTCACACAATATGTTTCCACAAATCCAGCCCTTCAAAGGGTATTAAATGGAAAACTCCAACACAAGGAGGGGAACTACATCCCTGAAAAAGCAAAAATGTAATCTTCCAACAAAACTAAAAGAAGATAGAGACATGAACGCAATGCCAGCTCTAACTACAAAAGTAACAGGAAGCAACAATTACTTTTCCTTAATATCTATTAACATCAATGGACTCAACTCACCAATAAAAAGACATAGACTATCAGATTGGGTACGTAAACAGGACCCAACATTTTGCTGCATACAGGAAACTCACCTG
>JADRCD010144179.1:1421-18118 GCA_019843815.1 Montemys delectorum | reverse complement strand
CACTGTCCAGAGAAAGAAGCCAGACTTGCCCTCCCTCCATACCAGAGGATCTGCCCCAGAATAGGAGTTCAAAAATGTTCTCCCAGCTGTCCCGCTGAAGCAAGGCAAAGTGCTCAAACACGGCAGACAGAGAGCTTCCTTCACATTCCTCCTGGCTGGGCTGCTGCTGAAATTCATACTCCCAGTACTGCTTTCCTGAGGAGCAGAACAGCTGGCATCAGGAGGGAATCTGACTAAGGCTGGGGAGCTCCAAGCCAGAGAGGAATCATGGGCTAGAAGAGGGACTCCACCACCTGCCCCCTTCTCCTCCCACTCTGAGTACCCTTGAAGAAGTAGACCCTTTCCCGGCCACTGAAACGGTGGGCAGGAAGGGCTAGAGCTGCATCAACATTGTCTGGTATGCCACTGAAGCCTTCAGAGATGTTTCGGGGATAACCAGGGTCCAGGACACCATCCTCGAAGCGCCAATACTGACTACCCTGTAGGGCAGAGACAAGAAGGGTGAGGACATACTGCTGGGCACAGAAACAGTCCTATAGCCTAAACTGGCTGTCACCTGCTCCTGGAGTCCCTGACTGCTCTGTCTTCCTAGCTCCCAGCGCTTCCATGACACCCTTTACCTTGCCTCAGACTGTAGGTCTGGTACCTTGAACAAATAGGTCTTCCCCTGACAGTTGATGCGAGTGAAGGCAGCATCGATGGGGCCCTCAATGCCCCAGACATCTTTGATGAGTTTGGGGTACCCAGGCCTCACTGCCGTCTCATCTAGCTCATAGCAGTACAGCCCTAGAACAAGGGAGACTGTGAGAAGCAGACGATCCTAAGACAGACTACCACCACCACCACACCTGTCCACAGAGTCACCTCGGAAGGCGAAGAGGGAACCGTTCTTGAGGTCCGTGAAGGCATCGAAGGGCTTCCCACTACACAGTTCGTCCTCCGGAAACCCTGAGGTCCCTTGATCAGTGCCCTCAGTCCTTAAGGTCTCCCCCTGTTGCTCTACGTTAGGCGCTGAGGTGCTGGGCTGATTCTCAGGTTCTAGGAAAGCCGTCGGCTTTAGAGACCCTTCAGTTCGAGGCTTTAGGTCAACGGGTAGAGAGGTGGTCTCGGACTGCACACCGGTGTCGGTATTGTTCTTGGTCTCTTCCACGTCGTCATAGCTCCAATAATCATCTTCTGGCATAGTAAACACATCTCCCCGAGTCACTGTGGCAGAATGGGGAGTCGTGAGTGTCCAGCTGTGGAGGGAGCCCAGGCCCACCCACCAGGGCTCTGAACTCACCTTGGGGCTTGCACTGCTCCATGTAGTCAGCACAGCAGCTCTGATAGTAAGTACAAAGCTCATCACATTGACACTTCTTGCTGGCCATGAAACCCTGAGTGCAGCGGCCCTTGCATGACTCTATGGGAAGAAATATCAGATTTACAGCCCAGTCTAGGGCACCTGTCTACCCTGCATTACCCTAGATGTCCACCAATCCCCTCTCACACCTTGGTCAGCCAGAGAAACCCATGCCAGCAGGGCTAGTATGAAAAAGGGCCTCAGAGGTGCCATGGCAGGCCTCTAGCCGAGGGCCTTGGCAAGCTGGGCTCGGAGCTTCTGGAATCTCACTGTCCTGCCTGGGAAAAGAATCAGACTGAAGAAGAGCTCCTGTTTTCCTGGCTTTCTGACTTTATTTGCTCATCCTCTGGCCCGGCCCCATTCCCCTCCTCCAAACACAGCTGCAGCAAAGGGTCACATTCCCAGAACCCCAGCCCCAGGAGAGCTGGGAAACAGAACCCTTGCCAAGACCAGAGTCGGTAGGGTCACAGGCAGGAGGGATAACAGGCTTAGTCAGGGAGGTGGGAGCAAGCATGTCTGTCACCCTCTGCGCCAGTTACATTAATCTCCCTGAGCCTTACTTTTTATAAAATGGGACCATGGTGCCTTGCCTCATCAGGTGTTGAGAGATTCTATGAACTAGAACAGACAAAACATTTGGTGCCTGGAGTAGCTTCTAACTCATTCCCATAAGCAGTTATCGATTTACTGTTTGATCAGGCACATCCCTGCCTGGCTAGGTGCTTGTCTCATCCTACCCCCACTTTGCAGTTGGATATTTAGGTCAAGAAGGAGGGGTGGGGGGAGAGCTGGCAAGCACTCTGGGGGAGATTTTCTTTCTTCTCATAAAAGAACAAAGCTTCATTTCTGGCCTCTCCTTGTTCTCTCCAAGCTGGGGGTCACAGTATAGAAAGTAGCGATTCCTAATGCTTTGGGCCACAGTCCACTCTTTTTTTTTTAATTTTAGATTTATTTATATTTTGTGTATGTGTCTGTCTGCTCACATGTGCATCTGTGCACCACATACATGCCTTGTGTTTGTGGAGGTCAGAAGAGGGCTTTGAATACCCTGGAACTGGAGTTTTGAACAGTTATGAGTTGCCATGTGGATACTGAGAATCAAACCCAGGTCCTCTGCAAGAATAAGTGCTCTTGAAGGCTGAGCCAGCTTTCCAGTCCCAGAGCCCATTCCTGAGGCTTCCACTAATCCATTGATCCTCAGTGGACCACTCCTGGCCCACCTTCAATGACCTCATTTATTAAAAATGGACTCATTGGGCATACTTTTTAGACTCACATACTAAGTGTGCTTTCTCTATAAAGAAAATGTTCACTGGTGTAAAGTGCCAGGTTTTGGGCCAAATTTCAGGCATCAGCACGCTTCTGAAGCCCCTACATTTTCTGTTCTGCAATCACAGGTGAGTGTGCCTTTGGTGTCTCTTCTCTATGGACCACAGTAGTCTCAGTGGCAAAATGAAACACTAAATTTTACTCTCTACACACATGTGAAGCTTAAGTGCAAACGGCCATTAAAGGGCTTTAAGAATCTCAACTGCGGGGGCTGGCGAGATGGCTTAGAAGGTAAGAGCACTGACTGCTCTTCCAAAGGTCCTGAGTTCAAATCCCAGCAACCACATGGTGGCTCACAACCACTCATAATGAGATCTGACGCCCTCTCTCTGCTAGTGCATCTGAAGTCAGCTACAGTGTACTTATATATAATAATAAATAAATAAATAAATCTTATAAAAAAAAAAAAAAAAAAATCGTTTCTGGTCCTGTTTTGCCATCCGGAGGGGACGAGGATACATTCAGCCAGCTTGCTTCCACATTTTGCGGGGCTGGGCGAGCGGTGGTAAACGGAGGACAGCTCTTCACAGCCCTTTCTACTTCATCTTGCACACTACCAAGGGGAGACTAGGGAGAGGAGGCGGAGCCGGTGTGGGCGTGGCTGGAGACCTAGGTAGGTGGGGCGGAGCCTGTGAGACCTAGAGGCGGGGCGACAAATCCTTGACTCCGCTACTCAGAGGCGTGGTTGCTGTTGAGCATCTCAGCTCCGCGGTGCTGAGGCTGGAGCTGCGCTTTGTTCCGGGCACAGGCGTCTCTACTCTCCCGAGTCCGGTCCATGTTTCTCTCTCCCTGCATGCCCTTCCTAAGCCGCTGATTCCCCAAGCTGCCCTCCTCCCTCTGCTTCTAAACTTGTAACCCAGCGCCCTTACCAGGTCCTGGTTTTTGTTTCTGTTTTTGGTTTTGTTTTGGTTTTTTGGTTTTGTTTTGTATTGTTTTGTTTTTTTCCTTTCTCCTTCCAAGGCCGGGGTCGCTCCTCCAGGCCCCGCCTCTCCAGGCCTGGAATGTCCCCTGCTGCCCAGCGCCCATGGTCCTAACGCTGCTCTTCTCCGCCTACAAACTGTGCCGCTTCTTCACCATGTCAGGCCCACGGCCGGGCGCCGATCGGCTGACAGTGCCAGGATCGGATCGGAGTGGCGGCGCCAGCCCTTGGTGGGCTGCGGGCGGTCGCGGGTCTCGTGAAGTGTCTCCTGGGGTGGGCACCGAGGTGCAAGGAGCCCTGGAGCGTTCGCTGCCTGAGCTGCAGCAGGCGCTGTCCGAGCTGAAACAGGCAAGCGCGGCTCGGGCTGTGGGCGCGGGCCTCGCCGAGGTCTTCCAGCTGGTAGAAGAAGCCTGGCTGCTGCCGGCCGTGGGCCGCGAGGTGGCCCAGGGTCTATGCGATGCTATACGTCTGGACGGTGGCCTCGACTTGCTGTTGCGGCTGCTTCAGGCACCGGAGCTAGAGACCCGTGTACAGGCCGCACGCTTGCTGGAGCAGATCCTGGTGGCTGAGAACCGGTGAGGGAGAGCGCCGTGAGGTGTGGGTCTCCTAGGGCAGTGGAGGTGGTTGGAGATGGCATCCTATTGCTGATTTCGTCCTAAGCCCATAATTCTCCCCTGCATCTGGGTGTCTTTCTGTGTTACCCTCTCATCAGGCCAGCCATGACCTCATTCTGCAGCGTCTGATCCAGAACAGAAAGTTTTTTTGCTGGGATGAGATGGTGTGGGCAAAGGAAACTGAGATATCTTCCCTTCCTCTGTATACGGGGAAACTATGCTTGACTTCTTCTCTTTTGCCTACCTCCTGAGACTTTCCTTGAACTCTTATGCAGTCTTTGGAGGGCTCACTTTCTCCGTCTTCTGGTGCCATAGCAAAGCAGGCTGTCACACTCTCTTTCTCACCGAAATCTCAGGCTCTCCGCTCAGAATTTTAGAAGAGTTACTTTCAGCACGCAGCCCTCACCAGTGTCATGGGGTTTTTTCTCTGGCATTTCGGTCACCTTTGGTATGTGGAAATTACACAACTGTCAAAAATGCACAAATAGAACGATTTAGGTTGGGAGACCCAAGGTAGGGTTCTGCTTACTAAACCCCTCTCATCTAACATCCGCTGTCCTGACTGGGATGGGCCATGAGTATGGAGAACTGGAAAATGGAGTAGGTGCTTACTGAGTGTGTTGGGGCCCAGTTTGGCTGGTGTGGGCTTGGTATGTGGGTCAGGAAGCTAGAACTGGTGGTACCTGTGGAGAGTGGGTGCAGGAAACATGATGCAAACGTATAGATATGTTTTCAAGAATGAAAATAACTATCCTCACTTATTGACAGCTCTGAGAGAGAGTAATCTCCAATGTACAAGTCCCCAAACAGATGCGAATGCCCTTTCAGGACCAAGGACAGGGCACAAGTCCCGCCATTGCTCATGCTCCCTCCCCAGGAGCTCTGCTTTCATCTATGGAGACAAGACTGGAAGGGAGAGAAGTAGGGAACACACGGAGGATTTGTGTTTATCCTCCATCTACCAGCCTCTTCGATGCCTCTTTTTGCCATCCCATTCTGGCAGTTCTGGACTTCCCCAGGGCGTTGCTCCGGCCGCTTCCCAGAATCCTAGCTCACTGGCTCTCTCACCCCTGAGCTGTCAATGGTGTAGGGCTCTTCAACTCTGGTCCCCATAATACCCAGTGAGGGCACCGCCTAGCTAGCAGTCCTCTAAAATCACATGCCACCCCACCAGGGGGGACAGAATGAATATAGTGAACATATCTTTGAGGAAGATAAATGGCTTCCTCTAGAATATTGAATGAATAATAGGGGAGACTATTTTTAATATAAAGAGAAAACTATTACACATAAATTCAAAACTTTCAACTGTGTACAAAAAATAGTACAATGCTAAAAGTTCTCAACAAATCCTCCCCTGTGGAGGTGAACAAGCTTGTTGTATCTCCTTCCAGAGAGGGGTGTGGCATATGCAAGCATTTGCACACAAAAATACACACACATATATGTATATGTTTGAATATACATATATGTTTGAATATATATATACTTGGCAGCTGGGATTTGAAACTAGGCCCATGAATCTCCAAAGATTGTGGCCATTTCATTAGACCTACAATCTCAGAGAACAGAATTGGGAAGTGAATTTACAGTTTTCACAACTATCCACAGCTTTAACTTCAGGAAGGTGTCTGGGTATAGGAAAAGATGAGGCCAGGAGACTAAGACTTAGAGGTCAGAATAAGGTTCCAGCTGTGAACTGATGTTCCAGAGTAAGCCCTTCACTTCACTGGACCTTAGATTAGTCCTCTGAAAATGTGTTAGATGAGATGGCTTCATTTTCTTATGTGTATGAATGTGTTGCCTGCATGTATATCTGTGTACCATGTACGTGCAGTATCCATAGAGGTCAGAAGAGGATGTTAGAACTCATGGAACTGGAGTTATAGAGGATCGTGAGCAACCATGTGGGGTCTGGACATTGAAAGCAGATCTTCTGGAAGAGCAGCCATTCTTCTTAACAACAGAACCAACTCTCCAGTCCTAAGATGATTTCTTTTCTTTTCTTTCTTCTTTTCTCTCTTTCTTTCTTTCTTTCTTTTCTTTTCTTTTCTTCTCTTTTCTTTTTTTCTTTTTTGGTTTTTTTGAGACAGGGTTTCTCTGTGTAGCCCTGGCTGTCTTGGAACTTACTTTGTAGACCAGGCTAGCCTCGAACTCAGAAATCTGCCTGCCTCTGCCTCCTAAGTGCTGCAGGCATGCGCCACCACTGTCCAGCCTGAGATAATTTCTTATGCACATCCTAGCCCAGATAGCCTAGGAGTTTACCCAGTCCAAAGTCAAGATGAAGGATTTTAAATTCAGAAACTCTGTGACCTTGGGCATGCCATGACTTCTCTCTAACCTCAGCTTTCCTCTTTGCCTGAGTTCAGACCCATTTGTCCATTTCAAGGCTGGCTAGAGAGAGGCTGAGTGATGAGGTTAGCAAAACTTTGCTGAACTAAAAGCATGTCCAGGACTTAGCCAGACTCTGCAATTGTACACAAAGTTACAGGTACTGTGGTCACTGTGGCATCCACAGAGCAAGCATTCTGTCACTGGTTAAGTCATTGGAAGTAACCTGACTAAGGGAAGTCACCATTTATTGAATTAGGCGAGACAGGAAGTCTTTGCCCCCATCTGGAACATGACAGCTTGCTTGCTTCTCTGCCGGCCTTTAGGATCTGCCTCGGGCATATCTCCCCACAGCAGCCAGTTTCTTAAAGCCTAAACCAGAACTGGATACTCCTTTCCCAAAGCTCGTGAGTGGCTTCCTGCTTGTTCCAAAGATAAAGCACAGATACCCAGAGAGAGCTGGAAAGACCATCATGGCTTTTTTTCTCCCCGCTCTTTGGACCCTCTGCTGTAGTGTGGCTTGCTCTCCAGGGGTACCAGCTCTCTGAAAGCTGCAAGCCCATGCCCGCACTTGTGTCTGCATGCACTTCTCCTGGCTCGTGTCCCAACCATCCTTCTGAGCTAATCCCTAAGCAACCATCAAATGTGTTTCATGTATCAGGTGAGAGAGACTTTGCTTTTTTATTTTTTCTTTTTTTTTTTTTTGGTTTTTTTCAAGACAGGGTTTCTCTGTGTAGTCCTGGCTGTCCTGGAACTCACGCTGTAGACCAGGCTGGCATCGAACTCAGAGATCCACCTGCTTCTGCCCCCCAAGTGCTGGGATTAAAGGCCTGCACCACCAGCGCCCGGCCTTCCCCCCCGCCCCCCTGCTTATTTTTTTCTCTGTGTGTGTGAGATGCTAAAGATTGGATTCCGGACCTTACAAATGTTAAAACATTGCCATTGACCTGCATCCCCAGCCTGTCTGTCTCTCTGTCTGTCTTTTTGAGACAAGGACTCTGTAAGTTGCCTAAACCAGACTATAACTCACTATGTAGTTCTGACCTTGAGCTTTCAATTCTCAACATCTTTTGTTTGTTTGTTTGTTTGTGGGGGTTTTGTTTTGTTTTAAGACAGGATTTCCCTGTGTGGCTTTGGCTGCTCTGGAACTCACTCTGTAGTAGACCTGGCTGGTCTGGAACTCAAGAGATACACCTACCTCTGCTTCTGGAGTGCTTGGACTAAAGGCCTGAGTTACCCTTCCAGAGTAGCTGAGATTATAGATTTGTGTTACTGTGTCCAGCTTGGTGAAACCTTCAGACTTGTTTTGAGTGTAGATGCAGTTCAATTTTTTTCTTTTTCCAACTCTGTATTAGGGTCATAAGATCCTTCATGTTACGTACTAGTACAAGGCCAGGCTGATCTACCTAGTGAGTTTTAGGACAGCCAGGGCTACACAGAGAAACCCTGTCTAGAAACAAACAAAACCGACAATTAAAAAAAAGAAGATCCTTCACGTTACAATGTTATAAATTTGCTCAATCATTTGTTACGGTGAATGGGCACCTGTCCAATTACCCCTGGAATTGATATTAATGGCTCCAACTTCCTTCTTCATAAATAGCACCGTTAAGCACCTTTGTGATATGCCCTCAATTGGACTCTTTTAAGAAGGGATCACCTGCTCTCCAGAGTAACTGACCTAGTGGGCACCCCTCCCACAATGCTTCAGGACTTTCACAGCCCTCCAGTCCTCTGTGTTAGCCCACCTGCTAGGCAATGTTTATTCTGACTACCAGCTTCTGACTCTCAGAAGGTTGGAGTGCCTCCTTCTACTTGCTAATAGTTCAGACTTTCTCCTTTATATTACTTAAGACTCTGCCCGTTTTCTATTGAATTTGATAATTTGGTTGGTTTGAATACTCTATTCATAAGTAAACCCCTTCCTGATTTTCTCTTTTTCCTTGCTGATGTTAGATACTGTGTTTATCTCTGGCCTCCTTTCTCTTCCTCAAACAGTGGAGCTCATCAGTGTCAGGACCTTTGCCCTAGCTCTCCCTCTCTTTCTCCCTTCCTCTCCACCTCCCCTCCTCTCTCTCACACACACACATTAGGCTCTTCTCCTAACTATTTGCAGGCAGGTTTCTCAATGTTATTTCCCAGATAAAAATCTCCTTAGACACATTCCTCCTCCATGACATCATCTAGTTTGCTAGCATGGTGCCTTACTACTGTGAACTGGAGCATTCATTGGTTGCTTGCTCATCACTGGCCTTATTTGCTGGGGCTGAGTAAGATACAGTCAGGCTTAATCAGCCTCTTTAGTACCAACTTGGGCACACAATAGGTCCTCAGAAAACATTGACCGAGTGAATGAATGAGTACACACCAATCATGGAATGTGAAGGGAGGAATCCTTCAAAGGCAAGATTAAGAGTGGTGCACTTCTAGTAATACATCAAATGACAAATTCACATTTGCTGGGTTCTATGTGACAGCTCTGTCCCAAGCACGTTTTATGGATTATCTTTTTAAAGATTTATTTATTTTCATCTGTGTGTGTGTGTGTATGTGTATGTGCCTGTGTGTTCAGGTGCACTTCAAGACCAGAAGAGAGCAAAGCTTCCCTGGAATTGGAGTTACAGGCAGTTGTGAGCCACGTAGCCTGATATGGGTGCTGGGAGCTGAGCTCTGGACCTTTTTCCACAAGCAGCAAGGACTCTCAATGGCTGAGCATCTCTCCAACCTCTATGGAATATTGTGTTAGTCCTGGTAACACTTTTATAAGATAGGTTTTATTTTCCCATTCATGAGATGAGGAGACTGAAGTCTAGAAATGAGATGTCCTATGTTTGCAATTAGAAAGCAGAAGAGGGCCGGGCGGTGGTGGCACAGGCCTTTAATTCCAGCACTTGGGAGGCAGAGGCAAGTGGATTTCTGAGTTTGAGGCCAGCCTGGTCTACAGAGTGAGTTCCAGGACAGCCAAGGCGTTCCAGAAAAACCCTGTTTCGAAAAACCAAAGAAGAAGAAGAAGAAGAAGAGGAGGAGGGAGGGGGAGGAGGAGGAGGAGGAGGAGGAGGAGGAGGAGGAAAGCAGAAGAGGGGGGCTGGGGAGATGGCTCAGTGGTTAAGAGCACTGACTGCTCGTCCAGAGGTCTTGAGTTCAATTCCCAGCAACCACATGGTGGCTCACAGCCATCTGTAATGGGATCCGATGCCCTCTTCTGGTGTGTCTAAAGAGAGCGCCAGTATACTCACATTAAAAAAAAAAAAAAAAAAAAAAGGCAGAAGAGAACCCAGGAAGGCCCAGGGATGGGCCATAAAATTCAAAGCATCCAACCGTGTTTGGAGAGAGAGTAGAGGAGATGGTGGCTGTGGCCAGTGCTTCCTGATAACCAGAGACAAAAGTCAGGATCAGGACAGAAAGGGTAATAATACTGTCCACCATGTCTTTTACGACACTTGTGAGGCCCAAAGATCGGGCCAGGCCTCCGTGAGAAAGCCAACCTCCGGAGACTGCAGCCTCAAAATGTTCTCCTTCTGTCTCTCGGCAGGGACCGCGTGGCCCGCATCGGCCTAGGCGTGATCTTGAACCTGGCGAAGGAGCGCGAGCCTGTGGAGCTGGCACGGAGCGTGGCGGGCATCTTGGAGCACATGTTCAAGCACTCAGAGGAGACGTGTCAGCGGCTGGTGGCGGCCGGAGGTCTCGACGCGGTGCTGTACTGGTGCCGCCGCACAGACCCAGCACTACTGCGCCACTGCGCGCTGGCGCTGGCGAACTGCGCGCTGCACGGGGGCCAGACGGTGCAGCGATGCATGGTGGAGAAGCGCGCCGCCGAGTGGCTCTTCCCGCTCGCCTTCTCCAAGGATGACGAGCTGCTGCGGCTGCACGCCTGCCTGGCGGTGGCGGTGTTGGCTACCAACAAAGAGGTGGAACGCGAGGTCGAGCACTCCGGCACGTTGGCGCTCGTCGAGCCGCTCGTAGCATCGCTGGATCCCGGTCGCTTCGCCCGCTGCCTGGTGGATGCCAGTGACACAAGCCAGGGTCGTGGACCAGACGACCTGCAGAGCCTGGTGCTGTTGCTCGATTCGTCGCGTTTGGAGGCTCAGTGCATAGGGGCATTCTACCTGTGCGCAGAGGCTGCCATCAAGAGCCTACAGGGAAAGACCAAGGTACTGGTATTAGAGAATACCAAGCTCAAGGGTTAGAGAAAGTCTGGGAAGGTTTCTCAGAGAAAGCGATCTGTAACTGAGATTTGGAGTACTTGTAAGAATGAAGTGAAACATACTCAGGGGTCGGGGTGTATGTCTGCATAGGCAGACCTCTGTGGTTTTGAGGTTACCTGGGGTACATATCCAGTTCCAAGCCAGTCAGGGCTTGGTTTTTTTTTTTTTTTTTTTTTTTTTTTTTTTTTTTTTTTTTGTATAAGAAATTAGGTGGGGCAGGCAGAAGGAAAAGAGACCAGTCATTTTGGCCTTGAGCGTAAGACTCAAAGTTGTACTTGGCCTTTGAGAACAAGAAGATACTGAGAGGTTTTTAAGTAGGAGATCCCTGATTTCTTGTTGTTGTTTTGTTTTTCGAGTCAAGGTTTCTCTGTGTAGCCTTGGATCTCTTAGAACTCACTCTGTAGACCAGACTGACCTCAAACTCAGAGATCTATCTGTCTCTGAGTGCTGGCTCCAGAGTGCTGGGATTAAAGGCCTACACCACCACCGCCCTGCATGCAGATCCTTGATTTTTTTTTTAAATTAATTTTTATGTTCATTGGTATTTTGCCTGCATGTATGTCGGTGGGAGGGTATCAGAAGCCCTCAAACTGGAGTTGCAAACAGGTGTGAGTGGCCATGTGGTTGCTGGGAATTAAACCTGTGTCCTCTGGAAGAGTAGCCAGTGCTCTTAACGCTGAGCCTTGCCTTCAGCCCTGAGAGCCTCGATTTTTTACAAAGATTAACCTGGCTGCTATAGAAGGGGCTGTGACAAGGGTAGCTCTAGGCTGCTGTGGATATTGGGGGGACATACTGAGAAAGTGGAGGAAGGATCCAGGCGGTCGTAGAGCAAGCCTTTAATCCCAGTGCTCTGGAGGCAGAGGTAGACAGATCTCTGTGAGTTCAAAGGCAGCCTGGTCTACAGAGGGAGTTCCAGGACAACCAAAGCTACAGAGAAACCCTGTCTCACAAACAAGCAGGCAAACAAAGCAGGAAGAAAGGAAGAAAGTGGGAGAAGGCAGGGGTGTAGACGGTAGCATCCCCCAGACAGATAAAAGATTGATGCTTAGAAAAGGGAGCAGGGGCTGAAGGTGCCCTTGGCCATGACTATGAGGAGGTAAACTGGGGAAGAGATCACAGTGAAGCGGGGAGACCAGTGGGCCGTGTTGAATTTGGGATACTCAGCATATATCCAAGCTGGGACGCTTCAGTGGGCAGTTATGTCACATAGAGTATGGAAAAGAGATGACAGCTAGGGGCCGAGCCTTGGGGTAGGACCTCAGTGTAACAGCTAAATAAAGGTTGTCTGAATCACAGAGGGTCCCCCTGCCGAAGATCTAAACCACAGCATTTCCCACTTCTTTGACTTACTGTGTAATCTTGGGCAGCTCCTCTGGGATCTGTTTCCCTCCTCTGGGCCATGTTTTTACTTTTTTTGGAAAACTGAGCGAGTAGGACCACATCACCAGCTCTTGTCCTTATCATGGGATTAGTGAGAGTTTCGTTACAAAGAGCTTGTGGGGTTTGTTCTTAAAACAGTACAGGTTTATGCTGGGCGGTGGTGGTGCCTTTAATCCCAGCACTTGGGAAGCAGAGGCAGGCGGATTTCTGAGTTCAAGGCCAGCCTGGTCTACAGAGTGAGCTCCAGGACAGCCAGGACTACACAGAGAAACCCTGTCTCGAAAAACCAAAACAAAACAAAAAAAACTATATATATATATATATATATATATATATATACACATACATATACCTTCACAGGGCTGGTGAGATGGCTCAGCTGGTAGGAGCACCAACTGCTCTTCCAAAGGTCCTGAGTTCAAATCCCAGCAACCACATGGTGGCTCATAACCACCTGTAATGGGATCTGACGCCCTCCTCTGGTGTGTCTGAAGACAGCTACAGTGTACTTATTTATAATAATAAATAAAACTTTAAAAAAAAGAAAAGAAAAAAAACAGTACAGGTTTAAGACTGTCACTACACTGTCCATCTCCTTTACATTCCTCCGGGTCCCTTGGGAGTTGGTGACATTGGTGAACAGGAAGGGTGAATCCCTGGTTGGCAATAACAGCAAAGCTGACTGTTAGCTTTCTCGGCTCTTTCTCATCAAGGCCAAATAACGTATTTAGTCCCACTCCATATCTTTCATCATAAGTATAGGGCTCCAGTGGTGACCAAGACATGCCCTCAACTGGTAGTCCAGTGGAAGCCCCATGGTCAAGTAGTGACAGGGACATTCAGAGTGTGGTAGTAGGACCAACTGAAGATGTGGACCAAACTATGGAGGAATTAAAGTGAAATGCATGGAGGAGTTGCTGATCAATCTGGATCCCAATGAAGTAGTGGGATTCGAATCAGGCTAAAAGATCTAAGGTTAAGGACCACCACACATGCGGGAGCTGGGAGTATGGTGGTCCGCTTCCACCTCGCGGTCATATTGAGAACTACAGACTTTATCCTTCGGCGTTTAGGCATAGAAGTTAGAAGTCCTAATCAAGAATGGAAGAGTTTCAGGAGGGTAAATACATGGCAGAGGTGGGGACGGGGGTGGGAGGGGCGACTTGGTGATGAAGGCTAGGGCAGTTGATGGGCCTTCAGTGAGAAGAGGCAGGAATGGGACATTTGGTGGCAGCTAGGAAGCTGGGAACTTCAGGCGCTCTTATCCATCTTCCTTCCTAAGGTGTTCAGCGACATCGGCGCCATCCAGAGCCTGAAACGCCTGGTTTCTTACTCTACAAATGGCACCACATCGGCGCTGGCCAAGCGCGCGCTGCGCCTATTGGGCGAGGAGGTGCCAAGACGCATCCTGCCCTGCGTGGCCAGCTGGAAGGAGGCTGAGGTCCAGACCTGGCTGCAGCAGATCGGCTTCTCCCAGTACTGCGAAAACTTTCGGGTAGAGCTGCGGGCAGCCACCTCCTCCTACATTGAAATTGCTCGAGGCCTCTGGGGGTGTCCTGAGCACAGGCGTCTGTGTGCCCTATAGGCCTCACGCCAGCTGCGCCAAGATGGCATTTTAGGGGTGGGAAACCCGCGTTCAGCCACTTTCGGGGTCCCATCAGCCTTCACTACCACCTCCTATTCCTTCCCTTTGCATCTTGGGGTCTAGGGGAGAGCCTTCCTCACACCTCCCCCTCCCCCAGGATCAACAGGTAGATGGTGACCTGCTTCTACGACTCACAGATGAAGAACTCCAGACAGACCTAGGCATGAAATCAAGCATCACCCGCAAGAGGTAAGGAGGCCCCAGGCAGTCTAATCCAGCTGGGTCTTATCTAGGCCCTGTTCATCCTTAGCCCCCTTAGCATCAGAACTGCATCTCCTTTTACCTCCTGGGCAGGTTCTTTAGGGAGCTCACGGAGCTCAAGACCTTTGCCAGCTATGCTACTTGCGACCGCAGCAACCTAGCGGACTGGCTGGGCAGCCTGGATCCTCGCTTCCGCCAGTACACCTATGGCCTGGTCAGCTGCGGCCTGGACCGCTCCCTGCTGCACCGCGTGTCCGAGCAGCAGCTCCTGGAGGATTGTGGCATCCGCCTGGGGGTGCATCGCACGCGCATCCTCTCTGCAGCCAGAGGTAAGTGAGCGCACCTGGAAAACCCACTCCAGTCCCAATCCTGAAAGGGAGGGGAGGACCAGGCTGGAGATGCAGAGCCTCCCCGAGGGAGGAGCATCTGGCTGGGTTAGACTGGGCTCCGAGGATGTAAAGATGAGTCGGCTTCCTTTTGTCCATAAGGAGTCCTCCACCGGAGATGATACCATAACAGGAGTAAGGAGGTATACAATCAGCAGGTGGCCACAGTAGGAAGCATTCCCAGGATTGATGTGGAGCCCAGAGGAGTCACGGCTTGTCTTCCAGGTTCAGACTTGGAGAGGAGGGGCTGTCCAGGCTTTGAGAGATGTGTGAGAGCAGGGAGAATAGGAAGGACAACCAGGCAGGGGCAGCTTGAGCAAGGGTGAGGACAGGTAGGATAGCACATGGGTACTATTGGAGGGGCATTTGTGGTTTGGAGTGGGGGGTAAGGGTGCCAGGGTTATCCTGGCGTCCAACAGCTTACAAAGTCTGAGTTCTGGTGGTCTGTCCCAGCAGAGCCTAGGGCAGTGGCAGCTCCTTTTTCTCACTGACTTATTTTCACTGGACAATTTACTCTTTAGCACTTATGGGTCAGTAACTATATATCTCAGGAATCACAGTCATTTTTTTAAAGATTTATTTATTTATGTATTTATTTATTTAATGTATGTGAGTACACTGTAGCTGTACAGATGGTTATGAGCCTTCATGTGGTTGTTGGGAATTGAATTTTTTTTTTAGGACCTCTGCTCGCTCCTGTCAACCCCACGTGCTCAGTTCCTGCTCACTCTGGCCCAAAGATTTATTTATTATTATACATAAGTACATTGTAGCTGTCTTCAGATACACCACAAGAGGGCATCAGATCCCATTACAGATGGTTGTGAGCCACCATGTGACTGCTGGGATTTGAATTCAGGACCTTTGGAAGATCAGTCAGTGCTCTTACCCACTGAACCATCTCTCCAGCCCCACAGTCATTTTTTTAAAAAAAATTTTTTGTGTATGAGGGTGTGTATGTATGTATACCTCACGAGCTTCTGGTGCCTATAGAAACCAGAAAAGGGCATCAGAGCCCCTGGAACTGGAATTACAAATGTTTGTGAGTCACCATGTGAGTGCTGGGAATTGGATCTGCATCCTCTAGAAGAGTAGTCAGTGTTCTTAATTTCTGAGTCATCTCTCAAGACCTTGTAGTAAGCTTTTAACATATAATCTCATCACTGAGTGTGAGGTGTGCATCAGTAACCCCAGCACCTGGGAGGTGGAGGCAGGAGAATTGCTGAAACTTCAAGGTGAACTTGGTATATGTATGGAGTCGAACAAGGGCTATGTAAACTGATTCTGTCTCAAAAACCAAAAGAACACAGATAACCCAGTTATTTTATTACCATTCTATGTTGTGGAAGTTCAGTATTTTAAATTAACTTTTAAAACCTTTTAAAGAATAAAAAGAGGCTCTTAGGGCTGGTGCAATACCTCAGTGGGTAAAGGCTCTGTCGCCAAGCCTCATGACCTGAGAGCGATCTCCATGACCCACATCATAGGAGAGAAGACACCCCCGACAAGGTGCCCTGACCATCCCAGGCGCTGTGTGGCACCTCACCCCATGTAAGACATCTCAATCAGTGTCTCGCTCTCCCTCTCTCTCTTTCTCTGTTTTGTTTTCCTGTTTGTTTATTTATTTAATTTTTAATGTTTTTTAGATTTTTTTATTTACATGTAAATTTCTCCTTTCCCAGTTTTCCCTCCAAAAAACAAACAAACAAACAAACAAACAAAAACAACAAGAACAAACCCCTGTTGCCTCCCTCTCCCCTGTTTATTTTTTTAAGACAGGGTTTTTCTGTGTCTATCCTGGAACTCGATTTGTAGGCCAGGCTGGCCTCGAACTCACAGCAATCCACCTGGCTCTACCTCCTGAGTGCTAGGATTTAAACATGGCAGTGTCCAGCTTGAGGTGTTTTGAAAAGCTTGTAACAGAATGTTTCCATCATAGGTTTTAATTTTAGAGCTAATAAAGTGAAAACAAACTAATCGGAATACATTCCCCAAGGTTATAAAAGCCATTAAACGGCAACTGGGATTTGAGCCGATTTTTTTTTTTTTCTGCATCCTAAACAGACAAATGTGTGTGGGAGCTAATTATGGGTATTATTAGAAGATGAGTCCATTTCATTTTATCCATCCACAGGCAAGAACACACTACCCACGCACCTCCATGGCGCAGACACTGTCTCTCCTGCCTAAAGGAAAGTCGTGGCTTCTGTGTGTAACTCCAGGATTCCTCTGGCTGCTGCTCTTTCTTTGCTTTGTTTTCATTCATTTTTGAAAGAGAATCTCTCTCCGTAGCTTTGGAGCAGGCTGGGCTTGAACTTCAGAGATCCACTTGCCTCTGTCTCCCA
>JADRCD010144173.1:0-13303 GCA_019843815.1 Montemys delectorum | reverse complement strand
ATCAGATCACCATGGTCTAAGGCTGCTCCTCAATAACAACATAAACAGTAGAATGCCCACATACACGTGGAAGCTTAACAACACTCTACTCAATGATAACTTGGTCAAGGAGGAAAGAAAGAAAGAAATTAAAGACTTTCTAGAGTTTAATGAAAATGAAGCCACAACATACCCAAACTTATGGGACACAATGAAAGCAGTCTTAAGAGGAAAACTCATAGCTTTAAGTGCCTCCAAAAAGAAACTGGAGCTCGCATATACCAGCAATTTGACAGCACACCTGAAAGTGCTAGAACAAAAAGAAGCAAATTTACCCAAGAGGAGTCAAAGGCAGGAAATAATCAAACTCAGGGCTGAAATCAACCAAATAGAAACAAAAAGAACTATACAAAGAATCAACCAAACCAGGAACTGGTTCTTTGAGAAAGTCAACAAAATAGATAAACCCTTAGCTAGACTAACTAGAGGGCACAGAGACAGTATCCTAATTAACAAGATCAGAAATGAAAAGGGAGACATAACAATAGACACTGAGGAAATCCAAAAAATCATGAAATCTTACTACAAAAGCCTATACTCAACAAAATTGGAAAACCTGGATGAAATGGACAATTTTCTAGATAGATACCAGGTACCAAAGTTAAATCAAGATCAGATTAACGATCTAAACAGTCCCATATCTGCTAATGAAAGAGAAACAGTCATTAATAGTCTCCCAACCAAAAAAAGCCTAGGACCAGATGGGTTTAGTGCAGAGTTGTCTTAGTCAGGGTTTCTATTCCTGCACAAACATCATGACCAAGAAGCAAGTTGGGGAGGAAAGGGTTTATTTAGCTTACTTCCACACTGCTGTTTATCACCAGAGGAAGTCAAGATTGGAACTCAAGCAGGTCAGGAAGCAGGAGCTGATGTAGAGGCCTTGGAGGAATGTTCCTTACTGGCTTGCTTCTCCTGGCTTGCTCAACCTGCTCTCTTATAGAACCCAAGACTTCCAGCCCAGGGATGGTACCACACCCAAGGGACCCTACCCCCTTGATCACTAATGGAGAAAATGCCCCACAGCTGGATCTCATGGGAGGTACTTCCCCAACTGAAGCTCCCTTCTCTGTGATAACTCCAGCCTGTGTCAAGTTGACACACAAAACCAGCCAGTACAAGAGTTTTATCAAACCTTCAAAGAAGACCTAATACCAATATTCCTCAAACTATTCCACAAAATAGAAGCTGAAGGCACTCTACCCAATTCGTTCTATGAAGCCACAATTACTCTTATACCTAAATCACCCAAAGACCTAACGAAGAAAGAAAACTTCAGACCAATTTCCCTTATGAATATTGATGCAAAAATACTCAATAAAATTCTTGTAAACCGAATCAAAGAACACATCAAAACAATCATCCACCATGATCAAGTAGGCTTCATCCCAGGGATGCAGGGATGGTTCCATATACAGAAATCCATCAACGTAATTCACTATATAAATAAACTCAAAGGAAAAAAACCATATGATCATCTCATTAGATGGTCAGAAAGCATTTGACAAAATCCAACATCCCTTCATGATAAAAGTCTTGGAAACATCAGGAATTCAAGGCACATACCTAAACATAATAAAAGTAGTATACAGCAAACCAGTAGCCAACATCAAACTAAATGGAGAGAAACTTGAAGCAATCCCATTAAAATCAGGAACTAGACAAGGCTGCCAACTCTCTCCCTACCTATTCAATATTGTACTTGAAGTCCTAGCCAGAGCAATTAGACAACAAAAAGAGATCAAAGGGATATGAATTGGAAAGGAAGAAGTCAAATTATTACTACTTGCAGATGATATGATAATATACTTAAGTGACCCCAAAGATTCCACCAGAGAGCTCCTAAACCTGATAAACAACTTCAGCAAAGTAGCTGGATATAAAATTAACTCAAGCAAATCAGAGGCCTTCCTCTACACAAAAGATAAACAGGCAGAGAAAGAAATTAGAGAAACAACACCCTTCACAATAGTTACAAATAATATAAAATACTTCGTTGGAACTCTAAGCAAGTAAAAGATCTGTTTGACAAGAACTTTAAGTCTCTGAAGAAGGAAATTGAAGAAGATCTGAGAAGATGGAAAAATCTCCCATGCTTGTGGATTGGCAGGATTAATATAGTAAAAATGGCCATCTTACGGAAGGCAATCTACAGATTCAATGCAATCCCCATCAAAATCCCAACTCATTCTTCACAGACTTAGAAAGAACAATTTGCAAATTCATTTGGAATAACAAAAAACCCAGGATAGCCAAAACTATTCTCAACAATACAGGAACCTCTGGTGGAATCACAATCCCTGACCTTAAGCTGTACTACAGAGCAATTGTGATAAAAACTGCATGATATTGGTACAGTGACAGGCAGGTAGATCAATGGAATAGAATTGAAGACTCAGAAATGAACCCACACACCTATGGTCACTTGATCTTTAACAAAGGAGCTAAAACCCCAGTGGAAAAAAGACAGCATTTTCAACAGATGATGCTGGCGCAACTGGCAGTTAGCATGTAGAAAAATGCAAATAGATCCATTTCTATCTCCTTGTACAAAGCTCAAGTCCAAGTGGATCAGGGACCTCCACATCAAACCAGATACACTAAAACTAATAGAAAAGAAAGTGGGGAAGAACCTTGAGCACATAGGCACAGGGAAAATTTCCTGAACAGAACTCCAGTAGCTTCTGCTCTAAGATCAAGAATTGACAAATGGGACCTCATAAAGCTGCAAAGCTTCTGTCAGGCAAAAGACACTGTCAATAGGACAAAATGGTAACCAACAAATTGGGAAAAGATCTTTACCAACCCTATATCTGATAGAGGGCTAATATCCAATGTATACAAAGAACTCAAGAAGTTAGACTCCAGAGAACCAAATAACCCTATTAAAAATGGGGTATAGAGCTAAACAAAGAATTCTCAACTAATGAATATCAAATAGCTGAGAAGCACCTAAAAAAATGTTCAACATCCTTAGTCATCAGGGAAATGCAACTCAAAACAAGCCTGAGATTCCACCTCACACTAGTCAGATTGGCTAAGATAAGTCAGGACTGGAACTCAAGCAGGTCAGGAAGCAGGAGCTAATACAGAGGCCATGGAGGGATGTTTTTTACTGACTTGCTTCTCCTGGCTTGCTCAGCCTGCTCTCTTATAGAACCCAAAACTTCCAGCCCAGGGATGGCACCACCTACAAGGAGCCCTACCCCCTTGACTGCTAATTGAGAAAATGCCCCACAGCTGGATCTCATGGAGGCACTTCCCCAACTGAAGCTCCCTTCTCTGTGATAACACCAGCCTGTGTCAAGTTGACACACAAAACCAGCCAGTACAATTGACCCCTTGTCAACTTGACACTCAAACAGATCACTATTAAGCCTCAACCCTTATTTTCTTATTCATCCCCAAGATCTAAAGTCCCACAGTCTTTACATATTAAAAGTTCAATCAATTTAAAATGTCCAATATCTTTTAAAATTCAAAGTGTCTTAACTGTGGGCTCCACTAAAATACTTTCTTCCTTCAAGAGGGAAAAATATCAGGGCACAGTCACAATCAAAAGGAAAATCAATGTCTGGGATCCAACTCACAATCTTCTGGGCTCCTCTAAGGGCTTTGGTTACTTCTCCAGCTCTGCCCTTTGTAGCACATATCTTGTCTTCTGGGCTCCACTGCTGCTGCTGTCCTTGGTGGTCATTGCATGGTACTGGCATTCCCAAAACACTGTTGTAACTAGGCTTTACCAATAGCCTCTCATAGACTGTCTTCACGGTGCCAAGCCTCAACTCCTTTGCATGACACCTTCAGTCCTGGGCTATCAATTGCAAACTGAGGCTGCACCTTCACCAATGGCCTTCCATGGCCTCTCACTGTGCCGAGCCTCAGCTGCTCTTCATGACCCCTTCGTGCTGTCAAAACCAGTACCACCTGGGTGACTCTTACACATTACCAAGTCCTGCTGCAGCACAAGGTACAACCTTGGCTATCTCTGGAACACAACTTCTTTGTTCTCTCAGAAAACACTTCCCAGAAGTGATACTGGTCTCTTCTTAATCACTGCTAATTTCTTAGCTCCAGATAACCAGCATCAATAGTCCCAGTAATGCAAAGTTTTCACTTTAGTAGTTCTGGTATCTTGTTAATCACAGCTGATACTTCAGCCCCAGCTAACCAAAACCACAGAATCTTCACAATCAAAACAACATGGCCCTGATAAGGGTCTTTAGACTTCCCTCTGAAATTTCACAAGCCAGGCCTCCATCTCCGCACTGTTCTCAACATGATCTTCCAAGCTCCTACAGAACATCCCACAGAGTTCTTACCAATCAGTAGCTCAAAGTTCCACAGTCCTTCCACAGTCCTCCCCCAAACATGGTCAGGTTGTCACAGGAATACCCCACTATGCTGGTACCAATTTGTCTTAGTCAGGGTTTCTATTCCCGCACAAACATCATGACCAAGAAGCAAGTTGGGGAGGAAAGGGTTTATTTGGCTTACTTCCACATTGCTGTTGATCACCACAGGAAGTCAGGACTGGAACTCAAGCAGGTCAGGAAGCAGGAGCTGTAAGGGATGTTCCTTACTGGCTTGCTTCTCCTGGCTTGCTCAGCCTGCTTTCTTATAGAACCCAAGACTTCCAGCCCAGGGATGGTACCATCCCCAAGGGGCCCTACCCTCTTTGATCACTAATTGAGAAAATGCTCCACAGCTGGATCTCATGGAGGCACTTTCCCAACTGAAGCTCCCTTCTCTGTGATAACTCCAGCCTGTGTCAAGTTGACACAAAGCCAACCAGTACACAAAGTTTCCCTTATACCTTTATAAACTACCATTTGCCCATGTTTGCCTCCTTGCTGGTCAGAGGCAGTCCTTTGTCCCACCACGGGAGAAACACTTCTTTCCCCTCTCCCTTGTTCCCTTTCCCATTCTCCCTCATCCTCTATCTCCTTCTTTTGTCTCTTATCCCTGCCCTATGTCCCCCAAAGACAAATAAATCTCCTTTGTGCAGAGAATTGGACTTGGGGATTCTGAAACAATACCTTTCTTTTCAGTAATAACAAGAAAGGATAAAGGCCTCTCGAATGACCTCCCCAAGCTTCCCAGGGCTCTGCTCAGATGCCAGAGTGTCTAAGACCTAGGCAGCAGGCTCAGAGGGAAGGTGACTGCTGTGGTTCAGCACTCTCCAGACCCTGCAGGTCATGTGCCCTGTGCACCATGAGGTTGGTCCTGGAGAGTTTTGCTACCAAAATCAATTGGGACGAATAACGTCTTGTGAGATGCAAGGTGCCCAGGAGTTGTGACACACTGTGTCTCTAAGCATGAGTCTGTGTGAGCTCATGGACAACCTGAGTCTTGTTGAGGATTCTGTGAAACAGCTTAGGAGGAAGGTGACAGGGTTCCTACCTCTGGGCCTTTCCTATTCTCTGCCCAGCCTATGAGGGGTTGAGAAGGAATACAGGTTGTCACGTGGTTGGGTGGGTAGGAGATCTGTATGGGTCACAGAAAGACATATTGAGCAATCACATTTTCAGCACTATGAGCCCTTTAATCAGAATGTCAAAAGCCAGACCGCAGGTGTGGTTAAAGGAGATGACCTCTGTCTCTGTTACAGTAGATAGTCCTAGAAACTTTTAAGATTATTATCTTTTTAATCCATAATTTTTCCTTGAATGGAGCTATGTCCTCAGAAGCTAGTAGCCCCATATCCAAACAGCTCCCAGCCAGCAGCAGGCTGCTGAGGCAGGCTGCATGAGTCCATCCTGGTTGGTTTGGGCACCACATGGTAATGGGTGATATTTCCTGTGAGGGAAGAGACTCAGTACAAGCCTAGAGCTGTACAAGCTGCACATGGAAGAATTAGGAGAGGATGGGAAGGAGGGAGGGGTTGCAGAAGCAGAGGGCCCACTGTAAAGAACGAATGGGATTGATCTTTAACCTGGAGAGTGATTAAAGATTCTCAGGTTCATATTGTCCTGAGTCCCTGTCTCCCTGCCCAAGGAAGATGCCCTGCAGCCATGGAAAGCAAGACTTGCTGAGAGCCTCTACCCTGCACCACTTGGAGAGCAACTGCACAGCTGGGGAAGGCAGGCTCCCAGCCTGGGCTTCCAGCTGGCATCAAAAGGGAAGGGCTTGTCCTCCCCACACTTCCTCCTGGCACACATACAGCACATATCCTAAGAGGCTCTTTGTAGAAGATTAGTAGGAGGCTTAAAGGAAGTGTGAAGGAGACCTGGCCTTTTCTTTCTCATTTCTTTTCATTTCTTTTGTGGTAGTAGGCATCAGTCCCAGGACTTATGCGCTGAACAAGTGCTTTACCACTGGGCTATCTCAGCAGCTCAGAGTGACACAGAAACAGGAAATGCAGAGTGCAGGTGTTTCACAGGAGTATAAGGTCACACCAAATCCTACTCTTAATGCCTGACAGCCTCTGGGGGTCCTGTAGCCTCTGTTCTCATGAGATGAATGAAGATCAGCAACTGAAACTGGATTTGCCTGGGAATTGCCAGGGCAGCTGTAGGTAGTGGAGGGAAAGGAAGCTGCGTGGGTCCTGGCAGTGATACCTTGCCACTGTCTGGCCTCGATCCTTCATCCTCACATGACAGAAGCAATGTGTACCTGTATACTCAGTGTTCTGCCCAAAGGCAAAGCCATCATGTCATCCAGTGAGACTGTGCAGGTTATTCTCAGCGATGAAGAAGGCTGACCGTGGAGATCCAAGTCTGTATCAAGGGCCCTAGAAGGAATCTACCTTTGAATCAGGGCATTGGATGGGGAGCCTGAAGGAGTGTTTAGATGTGTGCAGTTGTGTCCAGTGTGTCTGTGAAAATCCTGCCTAGAGAAAAGCCAGAGGTAATGCTGTGCTCAGCAAAGAAGTAACAGTCTCACCTACACAAGATGACTCTGTCCATTTTGACACTTTTAAGAAGTGAACTGAGAATACGTGATTTACTGATACAGACATTTGTGTAGCGCATATTAGGAGGCCGGGAAGGCTCAGAGCATGTCCCAGGCACCAGCTTTTGTGTCTCTCCTTCTGTGTCTGACCTTCTCGCTGCACTGTAATAAAGTACTGGACAGAGAAAGTGTGGACTCAGGGTTTCTTCTCTTTGCAGAGGCATGAGCCCTAGCATGGCAGGTCGACCCATGCTCCATAGTCCCTCAGATGTCATCACTGATCATCACAGCTATACACCGTTCCCACCCCAGGGCCCAGAACCTTACTTTTTATCTCTCCTGAGCAGATTCAGTCCCTTCTCATGGCCATGTCTCCAGGTGATCACGTTTTCTTTGGATCTAACCAGGTAAGAGGCCTCTTTACTTGTTATGGTGATGGAAGAGTGAGATTGGGCTCAGGACCGACTCCTTAAACAGCAGCTTCAGGGACAAGGACTCATCACCCTCCCATCAGATTCAGGGACCTTTTAGCTCTCAGGCCTCAACTGGGCTCCTCCCACCCTGTGAAACCACTCCCTCTCCCTCTCACTTGAGGTCCTTATATGCCACTACCTTCCTCATGGCTTGCCCTGTTCCTCCCAGCCCTGGATGTCAAACTTTCCTATGATACTTCTCTCTACTACACTTGTGCCCCAAAACCTACATCTCTTTTGTCAGGAGGAGGCATGGCATGATCCGTAAAGCAGTCCAGTGCTGGTAATCAGGACCAGCTATGCAGCTTCTGTCTCTAGTGCCCAGGGAGGTCCCACAGTACTTCGCATCTCCAGCAGGGAGGTCCCACAGTACCTAGCGTCTCCAGCAGGGCAACAACTGAGTGTTTTCATAGAGACACTGTGGTGGCCTGAGTAGTGTGCTTTGTACTAAAGTTGGGAAAGAGTGGCCCAGCCAATCATAAGGAAGCAGAGGGATAAACCATAGTCTGTGAGCACGAGGGAGCACTCTGGTGCCCTGAGACAGAACAAGGGTAATACTAGCCAAGTAACAGGCCAAGTAATAAGTAGCCGGCATGGCTGCCGAAGAACACAGCAGAAGAGACTCATAGGAGCTGGGCACCAGGGGCCAACATACATAACCCTTCCTTCTGAGCCTATTTCATTTCGTAATATTTACACAAATATCACTGGGTTTGATTAACATGACCTCACAGCTTGAGGGAGGGTGAGCAAGGAACCACTCAGGAGCTAAACACTAGAGTTTGCAACACATTTATTTCACAATTTGATGGGAGTTTTACAATCATTCCCTAAAACACAAATCTTTTCCCTCTTTGCAAAGCAGTCTGTGATTCCAACGAGTAACACGGGGCTGTAGCGTGGTTTTGCAGATGGAGCGACTGGCTGAGGAAGAGGCATCAGCTTTCATTCCACAACTCAGAAACCGAGTCAAGAGCAAGCCAAGACAGAGCCTAAGACATGAGACACTAGTGACCACACTTCCTCGAAGGGAGATATTTGTTGTTATATTTTCAAATATTTTTTTTACTCTTGATTTTCTCTCCTTTCATCAGCATGACTTTAGCTTGGCAGAGAAAAGCACGTACAGGACCATGTAAATGTCTGCTCAGACACAGGTCAACCATGACGGATTCCCTTGATCAGAGTGAGGAATGGGCTGGAGCATTCACAGACCCCTGAATAGTAAGGACCACAGGGATTAGGACACTCCCATGCCTCTATCTCTAAATCCAGGGACAGAAGCAGAACCCACCCCCCTTGTACATTAAGAAGATCTGCTAGAAAACTGCTCAGCATGTTCTGTGACAACACAAGAATGTCAGGCAAATGGACTCTGCAAATATCAGTGGTCCAGAGGTTGCAAGTGACTGCTTTTACTCCATTTTTCAAGACCAACCAGTTACCATTTACTGAACACAAGCCTATAGAACATATGAGGATGAGAGCCCATTGATCTGAGACACCACCTTGGCCAGCAAGCCTCCACAGATTGAGAAGGAGCTGTGAGTCCTATGCCCAGTCTCCTGTCATAAAAGTGTTGACTTCATTTCCATTCTGTAAAGTGTTTGCCACCATATGTAATCTGCCTTGACTCTCACTCTGACACTTTTCCAATTTCTGCGCCCCAGGCTTCCTGACTTCTCATTGCTTATCCTGTACAGCCCTCCCTGACAACACCCACCATGTTACACTCCCATTCCCCACACTCTGGGCCACTCTGATCCCCGACTTTTAAATTCTTTTTTATTTCTTATATGCATATTGCTAGGTAAAAGTCAATCTGAAAGGTAGCATACTATATGATTTCAAATGTATGGCACATTAGACACTTGTCAACACACACAGATATTGTTTAGCACAAGCAATGAAATCTATACTATAGTCAATGATATATCAGCACTGCAGTACAGGCGCGGACATCCCAACACTTGGGAAGACCATTGTAAGTTTCTGCTCTCCCTAGAAATTCCAGATCAGCTACATGTCAAAGACATGATCAATGAAACAAAAAAATCTATAATAAGTACTTTCTTATTGCGTAGTTTGTAACTGCTCCCTAACCCCACAAACAATCAATGAAAAAAAAAGTACAGCAAAACAAACCCATTAAAACCTTATTACTTCTCAGATAGCTAAGCATTCAGGAGATCCTGTGCACGTCCACGTGGAGATGCCACAGATGGTAAGATTCAGCAGGGTATTGTTAGAGGGATGGATGCTGACTTGTCTGCGGATTCTCCATCTGCTGGAACTCGGATCCCCTTTTAGACACCAGTTTCCACTTCTCCTGGGATCTCTGCCATCTACATTGATCTTGATCTGCTCAGCCAGAGAACTTCAAACCCCTCAACAATCTTTTCCATGCGCTTGACCCCAGGCTGTTTCCCTTGTCACAGAATGTTGTTGCAGGGTTGTGTGTCGCTGTACAGGCCTGGGCTACCATCTCCACTCCCCATGTCTCTGTGATTGGCTCCAGACACCATTTCTTTAGGCAGCTCTGCCCTTAACCCAGGTTCCCTGTAAAACACTTAACCTCCATTCCTACTAACTTTCGTGGGATCTTTAGAAACTAAATATTTCTGACATTAATACTAAGAAGAAGAAAAAAGGTCCCCACCCCTATACACGTCATCTCCCATGAACACTTAGCTGCTTAGAGTAGGATGTCACTGAGGCAGGTCTGACTGCAGAGCCTTGTAGGTCTGCTCAAATTCCTGCAGCTTCTCCTCCAGCTTGTGAGCCAGTTCCCACAGGGCTCTAGCTGACTCTGTTTTTGCCCCATCATACAGATCTTTTGATTGATTCACAAGGTCATACACATCCCATGCAAGGAAGAAACTTGTGACTGCACCTGCTCTAATCCTGGCTCCTCTGGCCACTGAGGGAACGCGCTGCAGATAGCTTCTTCCAGTAGAGATGAAGTTCCTGGTCTGTGTTCCAAGGCAAGAGAAAAATCTGTCTGTGTTGAAGGCTGGGATCTGATTCTTGAGGGCTTTTAAGGCATCAACTAACTCCACATCTGTATTAAAAATCTTGATTCTGTTCTTAGGCATAATGTTTAGAATCTCCTCAAGTACGTTCATGCTGGCATCAACCAGGCAACGGCCTTCAGATTCATCTGAACCTCTCATCGATTCTTCCACAACCGTGGTGGTAAGACCACTCACAGCGGCTGTTGCTCCCAGTCCCAGGGAGGCTCCTGAGAGTACCAGACTGGCCCCTCCTGTAAAGGGTGCCAGAACCAAACCAAGGATACCCAAGACTCCAGAGGTAGCACTAACAGAGGTGGACACCACATTGGAGATGGTGCAGTCCTTGTGCACCTTGTCAATGTGGTCAGCCAACTGTCGGAGCTTCCTGACATTGTCCTCAAGTTTCTTCTTCAATCGAGGAAACTCTCTCAAAAACAGCTCTTTCTGCTGCTCCTTTTGAGACCCGTCATTTTCATCTGTGGGCTCCCGGGCTAAATGTTCCTTCAGAGCATAACGCAGTGCAGCTCCCTTCTCGCTGGGACAGAAGGCAAGGGCATGAGTAAAACAGCGTCTTTATTATTTTTAAGATAAAAGCTTATTCAGTCCTTAACTTTATACTACAAACCCAACAGGAAATAATTTTACAGAGATCATCCTTCTCCCTGTGCCTCCAACCCCCCCTCTCCTTCCAGCCCTGCTGTTCTAGCCTGCTACCTACACCTCCATTCCAGGGTCACTCACAGTCTCTCCTGACCCCTGGCTGTGACCCTGGTCCTTGTCTCTGTGGGCTTTGGGAAGGATGTTGGCATTGGTTTTCCGATCCTGCTCTGTTGCTTATCCCAGCCTGTCACCACATCCTATTAGACTGAATTCTCATTCCTGGGAAACAGCATGGGGCTCTGGATCTAGCAAAGACAGTCATGGTCCAATCCGGCTCTGTGCCTCTGCGCTGTGGGCTCTCTGCCTCCTCAGCCCACAGAAGGATCCTGATGATATTACAGCTCCTCAGATGAGAGGAAAGGGACTGAGACAGAAGCTGGGAGATGGCTTGCTCATTGTATATTTTTCTCACTTGGCTCAGAATAAACTCTTGCTTACTCATTCCTACAGGAAACCCTTGGACCTGGTCTCTTCTCACTTTCAAAATTACCTTGCAAAGCTGACCTTCAGGAGCACTCACTGTGTGCTGGCCCCATGCTGAGAACTCCACAGTGTGCTGGCCTCATGCTGAGAACCCCACATGCATGATCCTATCTTCTCATACTACAGTTTCATGGTGGTGGAAATCAGGAACGGGTAACCAACCTGTAAACTAGTGCATGGCAGAAATCATCCTGGCACCTTGAGCAACATCTTCATACAATCCAGGTGATTTTCACCAGGAATAACCTGTTGTATACACTCCTCTTAGATAGTAAAGAATGAGGGTACATAACTCCAAACCCCTGGGACTGCTTACGGTGGGTATTCCTGACTGGTAAATAACCCTCATTCTACTGGTTTTGGGGGGGGGGTGCAGCACTGAAAGCGCTCTGCAGGTCACCTTGACAACTCTGTTATTTCCACAAATAATTCCCAGGCTTTATCATCAGCTATCAGCATGTTCAGATCTGTTTTGATGATTGTTTCCATGAGAAATTCCTTGAGATCTTCAACATCTGGAAGAGACAATCTCAAGCAGAAGTTATGACAGAAGAAATTCATACATCAGAAATTGATACATCGGTTAAAAAACATAAATCTAAAAGAGTCCTCACATAGAACATCCAAAAATTCAGAGTTGGAGGTTCAATCATGACCCGCAAATGCATATGTAAAAGGTCTTATGATCAGCAGGCATATTTGGAAACAGGAACTTTACAGATATTGAGTAGTGAAGACCCAACGTTGCCATAAACGTAAGGCACTCCTCAGTGGGACTGGGATCCTTATGGCAATGAGATTCCAGATATTTGTCTCCTATCATCTGTCTGTCATTTCATTGTCTGTCAAATATACACACCTGCCTCTGTGTGTCTGCCTCTTCCTGCTTCCATTGTTTACTGTGACCCTGCTCCACATATGCAGAGGGGACACCATGTGCAGAGGACTGACCCTGCTCCCTCCACACATCATGAAGAGGTGCTCACTGGGATCAGCTTGTCACATGGTCATCACGGGCATCAGTTTCCATTGCTGAGAAATAACAGGCTACTTGTTGATGCTATTTCTACCCACTTTTTTTGAACCACCATGAGCTGCTGACATGTCAACACTGTGGGGCCGGTGCGTTCAAATGTGACTTTCAAGCTTCTAGTAGGTTCCCCATTATCTCATTGTGACAGTCGGCTCCTTGGCTTCCTTCGGATGAAGATGTAGAACGCTCAGCTCCTCCTGTGCCATGCCTGTCTACATGCTGCCATCCTACTGCCTTGATGATATTGGACTGAACCGTGAACCTGTAAGCCAGCCCCAATTAAGCGTCTTCATAAGAGTTGCTTTGAACATGGTGCCTGTTCACAGCAGTAAAACCCTAAGACAGCAGCAAATATCTACCGTGTGTGTGTGTGTGTGTGTGTGTGTGTGTGTGTGTGTGCGTGTTTATGTAGAGATAGAGAAAGGTGAGAGAGAATGTCAGGTTTTTACAGAGTTGCACAAGGATAGATGTCCATAGTGGTAGTGAAGAGAGAGAAGCAGGTGCTGGAAACTGAGGGATCACATCTCAGCTGCAATTAAGAAGTACAGAATGTACTCGATGGGGGCAAGACTGTCAACTCTTTCTCTATCTAGCTTTATTTTATTTTATTTTATTTTATTTTTGAAATTGGATCTCATCATGTATTCCTGCTTGGCCTGGAACTCACTATGTAGACCAGGATGGCCTCAAACTCACAAAAATACACCTCC
>JADRCD010144171.1:0-11825 GCA_019843815.1 Montemys delectorum | reverse complement strand
GAGACAATCCTGAGAAACTTTTCTGAAGTGTTAAGGGGCACCTTCGTAAGGAATGGTGTTTCAACTGTAAAAACAATCTCTCTCCAGATTTATAAATGTCATACTTCTTACAGACATTCACTCTGATCAGAGCGGGAACTTCAATACGTATCTACACATCTAATTACCTCAAGCCAATTTTATGGGAATAAAAGATATTGAAGATGCTTACATCTGGCCCGGGCTGACTGATCCAGAACCTGGGCTAAGATACTGTTTCTCATTTCTGCTTCCCTACAACAAAACATATGTCACACAAGGTTAGAAGTGAGCTGTCAGCATCTGAGTACACAAAGCATTTATTCAATGTCTCTTTAAAAAATCTTTACATTTCTGTATTTATTGAGGCTTGGGGCAGGCACATCACAGCGCACATATGGAAGTCACAGAACAATTTTGGGGAATCAGTTCTTTCCTTTTACTATGTGGGTCCTGAAGCTTCACCTCAGATCGTCAGGCTTGATGGCAAAGGCTCCTACCTGCCGAGCCATCCAGCAGGCCACCGTGAGACACCTGTAGTTCAGACTGTATGGTACCAGGTACTTTTGCCTTCCAGGAGCCAGCTGTGGATGTAGACCTACCAGAATGGCAGGACACTATTTCATGAAGTGGTACTCCAGTGCAACAACCATTGCCAACAGTAAGTATCCAGTGTGACACATGCTGCAGGCCTGAGGTGGAGTCTCGGCAATTAGACAGAACAAGTGCACTTTCTTTAGGGAGGACGCAGAGACCTATGGAGATTCTGAAAAGCTGTGGCCCAGGCAGAACCAGATCCTGTGAAATTATAACTGTGCACTCATTCTTGCTTCTTCCTGAATACTCAAGTAGGAACTGTGGATCACTGCTTTCAAACCTTTGTGGAGACAGGGTTTCTAGGCAGGCTCAGAATTCACTGTGTAGCCAAGGCTGGTCACAAATTCTTCATCTTCCTTCCTCAGCCTCCTGAGTGGAAGGATCACTGGACTGTACCACTACTCTCAGTAGGAGACTTAAAACATTTCTCCTAGGAACCCACTACACAAAAGACAGTAGCAGATATGGTCTGGCAGAATTAAGGGACAGTTGGGGCTGGTTACGCCTACTATGAAGGGCTCATAGAACCAGACTTATTTCCTTAGGCCTCCTTCTCAAGAGTTCCTGAGTCTAAGATGCTATGGTCCATAAGATGCACCAGTCTGTTTTTGCCATATCAGTACCTGAACCCAGGGCTCTGCATATGCTGGAAAACACTCGACCACTGTGCTACATCCCTCCCCTTACTTTTTCCTTCTTTCTTTCTTTTTTTTTTTTTTTTTAAATCACTTCGACACAGGGTCTTGCTAAACTGTCCAGGCAGGCTTTGAACTTGAGATCCTTCTGTCTCAGCTTCCTAAGCAGTGAGATTAGAGGCATAAGCCACCACAGGCTTTACGTACTTAAAGAATAAAAGAGAGATCCTAGATAAGGAATCTTAAGTGGAGAAGGAAAACCAAACAACCTCTTCTGAAAACGTGGACTTAAAGGGGTTAACCTTGCAGGTTGCTGGAGGGAAAGGGGAACAAGGGACAACCTGACTTAGCGGTCAGATCTGAAACACAGCCCCCAAAAACCAGCAAGAGGCCAAAGTAGGGTATGATGTCGGCACATCAAATGTATGCTTGTTCTTGAGTGAAAGTGCTCTGCCACAAGCAGGGGTAAAACAACAGGGTTAAGTTAGTGTTCAATGCACTTACTGTGAGGCCCTAGGTCTAGAATCCCTATGAGGTAATTGTTAGGCTTAGGCAAACATCAAAAGAAGGTGTTACTGGAACTTCCATGGGTATTTACTGAATCAAACTAAAAAGGGAATTATCTTCAAGTGGACTTATTAGAAAATCACTAGGTTCTGAGATTCATTAAGAGTCACACACCAATTACAACTACTAAATAAGAGAGAAAAATGCAATCTATGAAACCACCCTTCCAGAAAGTACCACTCCTAGCCCATACCTTTGTTTTGCTTCCTGTTGGGCTGCATCACCAGGATCCTAAAAAGAATAATTTTACCTTTTAATGGAGTAAAACTTCAAAAGAGGAGAAAAAAACAGAAGGCATCACAGGGATGGGGGGCCAGAGATGGGGGTCAGGGATGGGGGAAAAGGTGGGGTGAGGCACATTTGTAACCATAGTTAGCACTTAGGAGACACAAGGATCTCAAGTTACAGGCCAGTCTGGGCTATAAACAGAGACTGTATTCAAAATAAAGTAAAATAACAAGTGAAAACAAAAATAAAGGACTTATTTGATATTCTTTCTGCTATAACAGGTACCTGAGGTAGAAACTGGGCCTCACAAAAATCAATGAGTCAGTTTCCATTTGCAATGTTTTTTCATTTTATTAAATAAGGACTGAGGGCAGAACTCGGGGAAGAGAGGGTGTTGTGAGTGCTAGGTAAGTAAGCACTGTGGTCCAGGCTAATCCCCAGCCCCAGCCCCACATTTACCAAGTGAGGAAGAGCTTCTAAAGTCACAATCTAATAGAATGCTTGAAAACGCACACATTCCTGGAAAGGCCCAGGTGTCGTGGAGCCCTCTATTTTTGGGAGCCCTCTATTTTTAACCAGTGCAAAGACTGTCTGGAAAAGAGACCCTGGCTTGGCACGAAGGATGCTGGTTCAAAGGGTGCTGTCACTGAGGTCACCCACCACCACTAGCGTTTGTCCTAAGGCAAGTTTACAACCCGCTACTCCCTCCTAGACGGCACCGCAGGGGTTGAGCACCATCTCTGGAGTCCGCGGTTTGACTCCCGCCCAGGGACGCGCTGTCAGAGCTCCGAGGAGCCCCCGCTACACAGCGCTGACTTCCGGTCGGCGAGACCCAATCCGAGGAGAGACCCCAATCCCGGCGAGGATAGCCTGAGGCTCGACGGCAGCGAAAACCGAGTCTTGGTGGGTGAGGGGCGGGGTGACTCGAGGGCGCGCACACCCCAACCCGCACAAGGCTCACGCGGGACCCTACGGCAGCCGAGGAGGCTGCGGCGGCCTCCGGGAACACCCCCCACCCCCGCGCGCACACCCACGGAGCCATGGGGGACGCGGAAGCCGATGGCCCACGAGCAAACGCGGAGAGCCTTTGCCTGGAGCGAGGGCGTCACCCCGCCCGCTCACTCACTCCATGCTTAGCCTGCAGCTCGGCCAGCCTCTGCTTCCTCAGCGCCTCGAGTTCTTCGTCCGCCATGGCGCGGCTGTTCCACGTTGCGCAGGCGCAGCGGCCGTCGGGGGGTCGCGCAGCCGCACCCGCCCTCCGGTACACTCGGTTGGAATCGCTTCAGCCCGAGACTCGAGCACGGCGCCTTTTACTGCGCAGACGCGAGTGATGCTCAGGCATCAAGAGTCGAGTACCGAGCTAGGGGCTGTCCCGCCTCTGCCAGGGTGCCTTGCAGAGGACCGATCCTGCGATGATAAAAGGTGCAGAACCTCTTCAGAGGGAGCTTGTGGGTTCCCAGGCTCTGAACTGCGCGTTAACGCGCCCTACCCTAATGATTCCTAGACACTGGCTATGACGCAGTTCAGCAAAGTGTAAACTCCTTAATCGACGCCCTGTTTGCCTTACCCCCACCCCCAGGGCCTTTGCTGAGAATATGCTGTGTGTACTGTGGTTGTACACATGCACACACACACACACACACACACACACGTTGATTTTGGAGTGAGGGTCCCGGTATGAGGTGGAGTGGGTGAAAAAAAAAACTACACAATTCTCCAATCTTGTGACTTGCTTATGGTGTATGTATTTTTTTTCCAAATATATCTAACCATTTTCATAATTTTTAAAAAGTTTATTTTTAAGAATCATATACATATATATACATAAACACATATATGTACATGTGTGTGTGTGTGTGTGTGTGTGTGCGTGTGTGTGTGTATGGGAGGAATGAGTCTGAGGACGCAACATTGGACCCCTGGAGCTGGAGTCACCTGATATTGGGTTGCAAATCGAATTCTGGTGCTCTGGAAGAGTAATACACACTTTTAACCACTGAAACATCTCTCCAGCCCATATACGTACATCCACACTGTTGAGCGATGACTACTCTATAATATTTTTCATCATTACAAACTGGCACCCACTCACTAAATAGAAATTATTTATTATCCCTGGTTCCCTTTACAAAACATTACTCTGTCTGTATAAAATTGCCTATTCGAGCACTATTTATTTATGACTGGCATATTTGACCAATCATACACCACTTCAGGTTTTTATCCATGCTGTACCATGTGACAGAACTTCATTCCTGACTGGACTTGGTGGGTGTGTGCCTTTAAAGTCTGCCAATCCAAGGGCTTCTGAGGCAGGAGGATCTGGAATTGAAGACCAGCTTGCCATTACATAGTGAGACCTTGGCTCCAACCAAACAAGCTCTCCCCTCCCCCATTTCATTATTTTCTGGCTGAACATACTTACTGTATATAGCACATTAGATGTATTCATCAGTTTAACCTTAAGTTCACTTTTTGCCTAGTGTGAGTAAAGCCACAATCAATGTAGGTGTACAAGTGTTATCTGCAATCCTGCCTTCACTTATTTTAAATATATATTCATGGGTGAAATTGCCGTACTTATGCTGTGTCAGGGACTATGGTAATTTGAAAGAAAATGGCCCCCAGAGGTTCATAGAGAATGGCACAATTGGGAGGTGTGACTTGTAGATGTGTCATGGTTGGAGGAGGTGTGTCTCTGGGACTTTGAGGTTTCAAATGTGCTCAAGCCAAGCACAGTGTTATTTTCCCTGCTGCTTGCCTATCTGGATGTCTCAGCTACCTCTCCTGTACCATACCTGTCTGCACTACACCATGCTTCCTGCCATGATGATAATGGACTAAACGTCAGAACCTGTACGCCAACCCCAATCAAATGCCTTCCTTTATAAGAGATAGAAACCCTAATCCAGACAGTTACTTTTCTACTGCTGTGATACAATACCAATACATGACCAAGACCATTAATAAAAGAAAGCTTTTAATTTGGAGCTCATAGTTCCAGAGAATTAGAGTCCATGACAGCATGATGGGGAATGTGGTAATAGGCAGGCAGGCAGGCAAGGCAGCACAACGGCAGCTGAGCTCTCACTTCTTGAGATAACTACTGTGAGGCTGAGAGAGCTAATTTAGAATGGTTTAGGATTTTGAAAGTTCAGAGCCCCAGTGACACAGATCTCCTCCAAGACCACACCTCCTCTAACAAGGCCACACCTCCTCCAACAAGGCCACACCTCCTAATCCTTCTCAAACAAATACCCGTGTCAATCTCACCCTAGTTCTAATAGCATCTGAAACTCATTGACTTCTTCACCAACTGTCCCTTCCATTGCTCATTACTTTGGTAAATGACATCACTAACTAACTAGGTCAGAACACAAGCATCTGGAGCTGAGAAAATGGTTTAGGTAGTAAAAATGTCTGTCACCTAAGTGTGGTGACCTGTGTTCACATCTCCTCCATCCAAGTGCAAAGCTGAATATAGCCTAGAATCCCAGTATGGGGAAGCAGACCCAGATCCCTGGGGCTTACTGGACAACCAGTCTATCCAAAGTGCCGCTCTCCAGGTTCATTGCAAGACCCTGTCTCAAAAAATACAGTGAAGAATGATTAAGGAAGACATCCAATGTCAACCTCTGGTTTCCATATGCATGCACATCCACACACAAGTACACTCTAGTGTGGCAGACTTTCCTTAGGGAGACACAATACACATCTCTATCAGCCCAGAAAGGGAACCATAAAGGCAGACCAATGTGAGAGTCCCACCAAAGTCTAACTTTGTGAACCATTGAGTTTTTACTGGGGTTCTTAACAAGAGTAGATGTGAGGGTTACTCCCTTTTTGAAAAGCCCACCCCACCATGGGTGGTGGTAGCTCATGAAAGCTACAACCCTGGGGCTCCCTCCTGCCAGCTGTTTACTGGAGAACAGCCCTCCAGAATCCCCCAAATTTTCATCCTCCCAGACATGAGACATTTGTTTACTTCTGTGGTGGTTGGAATGAGAAATGTGCGCCATTGATGCAGGTGTTTGAACACTTGGCCTCCAACTGGTAGTGCAGTTTGGGGAGGTTATGTAACCTTTAGGAGGTGCAGCCTCGCTGGAGGAAGTGCATCAGTCGGGGTGGGCTTTAAAAGTCTATAGCCTTACCTGCTTCCTGTTTGGACCCTTTTCCCTGTTCCTGGCTGAAGATGTGGTCTTTGTGCTTCTTCCTCCAGCCACCTACTGCCATGCCATTTTGGACTCTTCCCTCGGAACCATAAGCCCCGATAAACTTTTCCTTTTATAAGTTGCTTTGGGGCATGGTGTTTTACCACATCTACAAAAAGTAGCAGAAACATACCCTGACTCTCATGAGCTTTCCCCTCTTAGAGGGAGAGTTTCAGTTTGGAGGCCATTGACATACAGAGCACATAGACATGTACATACACAAACAGGAAAGAAGAGGAGAGGGAGGGAGGGAGGGAGGGAAGGAAAAGATGGGAGAATGCATTTGGTAGAAACACAGGTGATACACAGCTATTTCATGACTTCCTTGTATTGGCCATTAATGTCACTTCTTGCTGCTTGTGTGACAGCAGCTGGCTAGCAATCCTAGCCACAGGGGCAATGCTTACAGCACCCATTGGTCCCTCTGCCATGCTTATCTGCAGCCTTTTCCCTGGGCAAGCCATCGTCTCTGCTTAAATGTCCTCAAGCCCCCAGCAGCAGAGCCCTGGCCGTCTCCTGTCAGCAGCAGAGGGAGCCATACTCTACCGAAAGAGACTGAGTTCTTCATTATACTGTGAAGCCGAGAAGACCGTAATTGTTGCTTTGTGCCACACAGTATGTCCTCACAGACAAAGCTTTAATCTTCCTCATACATATCTATAACCTGTAAACTCATGCTCCATTCTGGGTCCCTATGCATGGATTCACTCCAAGAAAGCCTCTGCCAGCTTGGTCGGTGAGATGGGGCTTCAGTGCTGTCCTTGCAGCAGGCTGTGTTGCGGATTCTTGCCTCCCACACTCATGGTTCATACCTTCACGGTTGCTTTCTAGCAGTCTCTTACCTATGGTGCTTCAGCTGATCAGTTATGTCATGGCAGGCAGCATGAAAGTCTCCAACAAAGGCAAAATGCAAGAGGTGGGTCAGCTGGGCAGTCTCCCACCCCAGCAGTTGTAGAGGGATGCTAGATTGCCTGGTTGGGACTTCTTTTTTGCAGCTAGGAAGCTCCCTGGCGGGGCATTGTGTTAAGCCCCTCCATGACCTCTTTACTTCTGGTGCTTTTGCTGTATAAGCTTTCAAACAGAGCAGTGGATTCCTGTTCCCACATCAAACTCAGTGTGTGAGCAGTTGATTCATGATGATGGAGGCTGAGATCCCAACTGACAAATGTTTCTTCAACTACACGGCCGTTGACTGGGGACACAGCAAGTTTGCTCCCAGGCCACCACAGTAAAGCCAACCACATGCTCTCCACCCAACATGTATAAAAGTTATGCTTACAGGACTAGAGAGATGGCTTAAAGGTTAACAGCACTTCCCTCGCTTGTAGCGGACCAAGGTTTGGTTCCCAGTATCCCCGTGGAGTCTCACAACCTTCTAAAACTCCAGTTCCAGGGCATCCAATACCTGCTTTCTGGCCTCTGGGGGGCACCCACATGCACATGTTATACACTCAAGTACACACATGCAAAATAATGTAGAAATAATATTTTAAATTTATGTGTACTGCTCAGGTTAGGTTTCGTTTTTTTGTTTGTTTGTTTGTTTGATTGTTTTACAAGCTTCCTACAAGCCATTGTCCCCTGGCCACAGTGTTTATGACAGCAACAGAAAATTAGTGTTTACTCTATAATGTAGTTTATACCACATTATATGACCAGGTTGGGCATCACAGAAAGACATAGATAAGTAAATATATAAGTGAACATATATGATAATGCTTGCCTGTAATCCTAGCACTTACACAGCCAGAGCAAGAGGACCAGGAGTTTAAGGTCCGGACTACATATCAAGATCCTGTCTCAATCTAAAAATCTAAAACAATGAAAGGATGTGGAGAAGGAATTTAGAATCCTAGCTAGCCCCTATAAAAGACACACAATCCAGGTATTTTATTTATAAGCCATAAGCCTAGATTGGTCAGGTTTGGAACTATACTAACTTATTCTCCAGCTATAAAGTTCCTTGTTACATGCTATTTCCACTGGCCATGTGCTCATAGTCCATCTCCTCTCATGGCGGCTGCCTTTGTCATCTTTCTTTCTTCTCCTCTCCCTACCTGCAACACCCTCACTCTATCCTCAAGTCCCACCTTTCTCCCTCCACTACCCAATCACAGGCTCTAGCCTTTTTTTGACCAGTTAAATTGGGGAGCAAGGGTCACATACCATCACTTAGTGTATGTGAGGATCTGCTTGTTGGGGGCAGTCACATCTTGAGAAGCCAGTATTTAGTATTAGAACACAAGCAGCATCAGACCAACCCACTACATGCATGCATGGATGGATGGATGGGTAGATGGATAGATGGATGGAGGTGGGTGGATGGATGGTTGGATGGATGGGTGGATGGATGGATGGATGGGTGAGTGGATGGATGGATGGATGGATAGATGTATGAGCTATTCTATGTCCAATCAGTGTGCGAGGGCATACTCAGTCCTTGGGAGCACAGGTGACAAGCACTCAGAATCAGCTCTAAGCACCAAGGCTCCCTCAGCTCCTCTGCCACAGCCCTGACCTTGCTCCATCTGCCCTGCCCTCTACCCACCCCACACTCCCGTGATATTTAAATCTCATAACTCTAATCTGTTCAGAAAGAAATCTTAAATTTAAATTTAAGGTGATTTTTAGAAATGCATTTAACAGGTCTAATGCTCACACTTGTAACACCAGAATGAGGGAAACGGAGGCAGGAATACTCTGAAATTCAAGGCTAGCCTAGGTTACAAAGTAAGCCAAGGCCAGCTTGAGCCACATAGTGAGACCCTGTCCTCAAAAGCCCAAGGGGAGGACAGGTAGCTTGATGAGAAGGCACTGGCCTAACAGGTGCAGGGCTTGGGTTTGATTCCCCAGTGCTGAAAAAAAAAAAAAAAAGCAAAAATTGAACAAATACATGCTATTGATCTAAATTTCATTTTGTAAATCAGAGAAAATTACTATTCAGTGTGAGGAGACTTCTTACATCTCTGAGTTCATTCATAATTAAGGCAACTGTGTCACTCAGGAATGGACACATGAATCTATGTATATGTATGCACAGCTCTCATGTCAAGATAAAAGCTCGTGGGGAAGGACCAAGTGCTTTTAGCTATTATTTTTTTGTGAACTAAAGTCTTCCCTCTAATCTTGCAGTTAGCATCCCAAATCATAAGTTATTAACATCAATGAGCCAATCAGCAAGCATAAAGAGCAGTGGAGGGGGAGGTGTGTTTGTTATGTTTCTTGAAAAGATGGACGCTCACCAAGCCGATAGTTCTAGAAATGCCCCCAATCCCTTTTCCCTAGTGAAATCTCCCAGGCTCCACTCACGGACCCATCGACCCCTGGAGGAAGCAGACTGAAGAGAAACGATACGGAGGATGTGAGCAGGTGGATGATAGGGGTCTCCTTTCTCAAAAATCTCCCAGATGAGCAAGGTGCTGGCTGGCTTTCTCTTGCTCTTTCCCCTCCTCTTTGCAGCTCCCAGCCCACTTACCCACCCACAGCAGCAGCTTCACCAGTTTGCCTTTGGGGGAAGATTGGATGAGACCTCTGGGTCCCCTCAGCTGCTAAGAAGCCACTGGCTACATGATATAACCAGGGAAATCAATTCTGTCACGGTTCTGCTTGCTTTCTTCTGAGACCTCTCCCCTTAGCTTGTAGATGGCACCTCCTTTGTATCTACACAGAATTCCTGGTGCTCGAGTTTATGACCAAAGCTCAAGGATACTGGTGTTCCAAGAGCCACTGTCTCAATACACCAGTTAAATAAATGGTGATTGTAGACCATCAGTAAAGTTATGCATTAGGAGACCAGAGTAAACCCAACGGTTGGAGTTTAACAAGGCTATGTGACCTGCGTGACGTAACTTACATGTTATGTTTCTTTGGACTTATATTCTTTAACCACCTCCTCATTTTCCATTTCCGTGTGTGTGTGGTGTGTGTGTGTGTGTGTGTGTGTGTGTGTGTGTGTGTGTGTGTGTGTGGTGTACATGTGTATAAATGCTTGCATACGTGTGTTTGCTTGTGCATGTGAAAGCTGAGTGAGATATTCCGCTTCGTCCTCCATCGCCCTTCCATCTTAGTCACTGGGGCAGGTCTCTCAATCAAGCCCAGAGCTCACTGATGTGGCTACCATCCATAGGTAGCTTGCTCTGAGAAATCTTCTGTCTCTACCTTCTGAGGCTGGAATCACAGGTGGGGTGCCACACCCACCCAGCATTTAGCGGGTTCTGGGGATCCCAACTCCAGACCTCACACTTGTGCTGTAAGGGCTTCAAGCCCAAGTCATCTTCCGGTCCTTCAACACACACTCTTTTCATAGGAGGACAATCACATATGGTTAGTTAAAACAAAAAGTATCGAATGTTTTGGAGAATTAGAAGCTTCTCTTTAGTTGATTTTGACTTAAATTAATTGTTTTCTAAAATTAGAAGCTCTCCGTCTGCCTCTAAATCTTTTCATATATCATTTAGACTTTTGTTTGTATTCTTGTGGTTGGTTTACAATTTTTTAGTTTTTCTTCATAAGAATGCCATCGGGTTTTTTTCTCCAAGAGAATGTGTTTGGATGAAAACATACAAACAAAAAATGTCATTATCAGAAATAAAAAGCTTGTATATATATATATATCTCACAAGCCTGTGTTTTATATGTGTTATATATAACATATATAACAAACTTGTGTTTTATAATATATATGTATATCATATATAACAGTATCTACACATATATAACATGAGCTTTTTATTTTTGATATTTTTTATATATAGTGTAATCTATCACAAGATTATGTGATTGTGAAATATTTGAATAAAAAGTAGAAATTTCTGTGGACTGCGCGTTAGCATTCTGCACTGTGACAAAATACTTGAGAGAAGTGGATTCTAGGAGGAGAAGCTAATTTTGATCCATGTCTCACCTGTGCTTATCATCTGACTGCCACTTCAGGGTGCCCATGCTGAGGCTGAGCATCTTGGTGGCAGATGTATGCTGGGTACCTCATTGTGACCAGGGGAGAGGGGAAAGCAAGAGGAAGGGTCTGGGGATGAGATACAGCTCCTGGGTCCATGCCTCCAAGAACCCACTCCCGCCCACCTCCCGAGTTGCCATCATCTCCCATTAGTCCATGAGATTATGGTGCTGTCAGTGGACGAATTTGCTGATGAAGTCAGAGCCCTCAGGATCCAAGCCGGTCCCCAGAGCTCTGCCTCTTCTCGTGGCTGCTTGAGGGACGGTGCCAGCCAGCCTCTGCTGTGACAGAACACTGGATGGAAACAATGTGAGTGACCAAAGAGCCCCAATTTTCAGTGCATGGGGGAGTGGTTGCACGCATGGCAGACAGGACTTAGAACATAGTGGAACTAGTGAAGGATCAAGGCAAGACAGAGTACCCAAGGGCATGACCGCAGTGACCTGCTTCCTTCAGCAGCCCTGGCTGCTCCTATCCCATCTCCTGGAGAGAGAATCTTTTGTGCAGTGTATGTGAAGTATCACCTGTCAATAAAAAGCTAATGGCTGCTGGGCGACGGTGGTGCACGCCTTTAATCCCAGCACTTGGGAGGCAGAGGCAGGCGGATTTCTGAGT
>JADRCD010144167.1:0-10597 GCA_019843815.1 Montemys delectorum | reverse complement strand
TTGTGGGACTGGCTGTGGAGCCTGGGCCCAAGGTCTGCTCAGGACACCAGCCCAGAGAGACAGGAAGGAACCTGAGCCACTTTGCTGGTGGAGTTCCTGTGTGCCTGGTCCCTCTGGTCCCAGTTACTCCTGGTACTAGGACAGATGTTGGGTCCTCCTCACCTCTGATCCTGAGAGTGTCAGAGCACCTGGGAGTGGCTCTTCCTCTGGGTATTGTGAGACTGGCTGCAGAGCTTGCACTCAAGGTCAGCTCAGGTCACCAGCCCAGAGAGACTGCAAGGAACCCGAGCCACTCTGCTGGAGGAGTTCCTCTGCAAATGCATTTTTAAGGGAAAATATTTATCTTTACCACTAGCTAGCTCAACAATAACTACCACTGAGTCTTTAGCACAATTCTGGAAGAATTATCCCTAATCTATTTTTCTTTACTCTTAACTGGCTAATTCCCAGCTGAGCTCCCATGTACTTGCTGTTCGACTTTTGCCTGCCCTGTTTATTTCTGCTCAATCAGTCTGTCTCAGAGGGGTGGGCATTTCACTTTGCCACATCCTCCTGGTCCATCACTTCTAATGGGGACCTCGTGTGCCCTCTTTCCTGTTTCTCCTTCTTCCTCTTTTTTATCTCTCCTTCTTCCTCCTCTTTCTTTCCTTCTTCCCATAGTCCCTACCTGTGACTCCCAGCGTGGTAACTGAAGCCCATCTTATCTCTGTTCTCAGTAATTGGCTATAGACACTTTTATTTAGTCAATAGCTTTAAATTGATGAGCAAGGTTTACACAACAAAGGCTGGTATACTTCAAAATGCACTCTTCTGTGGTCAGCCAGATCTTAAGGTTCAGAAGTTAGAATTTGTATACAAAGACCATCCCCTAATAGTCTTTGGTTTTTCGAACTAATGGAAAATTTTTTCCTTTGGAATTAAACTGAATTAGAATTAGATACCACCATGATTCCTGTTTAAGTGCAAAGGAGTATTTAAAATTAGCAAAATAATTATGAGTTTATATTTAACTATCACAACATCATAGACCTATAGAATTTTTCACTTTTTTTTTTGAAAATCAGCACATCATTGAGGCCCAAATAATCTTATGCCTTTTTCTTTATAAAAAGCAATAAGATAAATATTATCCAATTGTCTATTTCCTTTTTCTTCCCTTCTTCAAAGCAGGGATTTGGAATGCTGATTTATTTGATTCCTCGGGATATACATTATAGAAATACAAGTTGATTATATTATATTTTAGATTCTTGCAGTTTTGTAATAATGCCTCCAGATTCCAGTATAGCAGAGAAATCAGTGGCTGTTTTTGACATATGAAGCATTTCTTCCTTGCTTAAGACAGTTATTTAAGGTTTCGATCCAAGTGATAGTTACAAGTAATATGATCCCATCCATAGATCAGAGGTTGTGGTTTTATCAAGTTGGGAAGTTACAGTCAAATCAATTGGGCTAAAAGTCATGTGGCAGGAGTTACTGCAAGAGATGGGATAAGTATTGTGGAGAAATTCCTTTCACAAGACAAATTCAATCTACTGATGAACACCTATTGCTACAATAGAACTCAATGGTTATGCAGGTGATAAAAATCCTGCATTGTGCTACATACATTTAACAAACATACAGATAAAAACTTAAGAAAAATAAGTGTATTTTCCATGTGGATGTATAATTATTTCTAATAGTTTCTCCTCTCTTATATAAACTTTTCATTTCCAGAGGAAAAAATCACCAGAATTAGAAAAATAAAACTAATAAAAATAAATAAAAGCATATGACCATTATGGCATGTATACAGGGACTTATTAGCTATAGCTCTGCCTACTCCTAACATTTTAGCTGACTGAAATACAGAAGATGGTTGAGCACTGGAATAGAAACAATACTGGTTTTTGATGAAAGTGCCCTAGCCCCAACTTTGGGTATTTCACAGCTTCCTTTAAGCAATGAATTCTAAGCAACTGAATTATAGGTGCCTACTGAAGACTAGAAACTTTTCTTCCATGAAGTAACATCTACCCCTTTAATATTATCGAGAAACATTAATATTGTGAGGACAAATTCATATTTTACAATCAGGTATGTAAAAGAGGAGAAAAAATGTGTATGGGTTTTCTATATATCATTCTGAGACAGTGGAGAAAATGGTAAGGATTAGAATCACAAAGATATTTCCTAGGCTCTTATATTTGAACGCTTGCTACCCAATCATTAACACTGTCTGGGGAGGTTGTAGAGCCTTTAGAAGTTGGAGCCTTGTTACTGGGATGCCACTGGGGTAGGGCTTACAAGTTCATAGCCATGTTCCATTCCCAGTTTACACCTTTTGCTTCATTTGTGTGGGTGGAGATATGATCTCTCATCTCCTTGTTCTGGACATCTGATACCATACCTTCCATGTCATTCTAGACTCTCCCTCTAGAACCACAAGACAAACTCTTTTTCATATAAAGCACTTTCAGTTCTGATGTTTTATCATAGCAACCAAAGGGAACTAATAAGGAAACAAAGAACATTATGCTCTCATTAGTTTTTGTAGGTTCCCTTTTAATGAGCATGAATGACAAACTTTGTCTGACTTCTTGCTTGTGATTAATCATGAATTTGTCTACTGACATCTGTCTTTATTTTTAGTTATGATGTGCATTATATCCTGCCAAGTTCCTTCATTTATGCATACATCCTTGAGAGACTGTCCAAGCCTGGAGGAAATAGCCTTAGTCAATCATAGATACTCTGTGCCACAAACTTGCCACATAAGCATTTATGGTCATTGTTTGACTTCCTGAAATTGGCCATGCTTTCTGTTGCTTGCCTTTAAAAGACACTGAGAAAATATACTTGTTGCTGGCATAGTACTGACCAGTAAGCCTCTCAGATCTGTCTCTTGCATCTTCTTTCTGCCATTCCTATAATCATCCTCAGTCCCCTAGTCATGGTTTTCTGGGAGGTGGTGCCCAAAGTAAGGCTCAACTACTGGAAAAACAATGAAGGATGCTGAAGGTGGAGCACTCTGGAAAAGTGAAAATGTTGGCAGCTAGTTAGTGCCTTTCGGGATTAAAACACATAGGAAAACATAGATAAGGCAGCTCATAAAGAGAAAAAAAAAGAAAGAGAAAAAGAAAATAAATAGTAAAAAACCTCAGAGAAATTGAAATTTGGTACAAATGCTTAAAGTAGATCAACAGCAATTAGTAAATCTAAATTGGTTTTTTAGATTTTGTAGAAAATGCTTGTTCTTGGTTCCCTGAGGAAGGTACAATAAATTTAGCAACCTGGAAGAAAGTTGGAGAAAGACTTTAAAATCATTATGATGTGTATAGACCAGGTAAAGGGCCTGCAGATACTTTGAGTCTTTGGACCTTGGTTAGAGCTAGGAGAGAGAAGTGAGTTTCATAGAAGGAAAATGAAATTAAGCTGTTCCCAAAGCCAGTCACTGTGCACCTCCACGGTGGAGGTGTATCCAGTAGAGGCCAGTCACAGCAGGGGTTGGTTCCCTGTAAGCCCCGTTCTTGGCCTCATTCCTGGCCCCACTGCAATGTCCACAAACCTCTGGAGAAGCAGGGAAGGGAATGATGTGCAGCTGGAGGAGTTGTCAGGGAGGATGTAGCATCTCAGAGTGGCTACCAGTCAGAGCTTGCTCCTGACCCTCCCTTCTTAGATGATGGCAGAGACAGCAATGCTATTCTCTAAAGAGTTCCCAGCACTGGTATAGGTGAGCTATAGTCCAATCTAGCAGATTAAAGTCTACAAAAGATGTTTATGGAAAATGTTTGAGATTGATAAATGCAAGTGAGGAAGGTTAGAAGATGTAAAAGAACATCGGTGATGATGATTTAGAAATAAAAATATGCTTTAGATGAAAGATTTTTAAACTTAGTAAATGCAAATAAATGTTAGAGGATCTAAGAAGATGTTTTAAAGTATGTAAGTGCAAGTTATACAAATATAAGAAATGATTTAATGTATAAAAGTGGGGAATGTTTCATATTCCACTCACATGCTATTATTTCAAAGTTCAGAACTTAACATTGATCAATAGAGTTCTGATAAGCTAATGGAATTTTGATTAAAATTCAGTCACAAGCTCAAGGTACTAATTTCTCTTTGGCTGACTTCTGAGTATAAACTTAATGATGCTTCTCATCATGCTAAAAGCATCTCTGTAAAATCTGTATATCTAGCCTTTTGGACTGAGGAAAAAAAATGTTCTGTGCCTTTTAAACCAAAGATATAGCTTTTATTAGGTCTCAAGGAATGAGTCTATTCCTTGTCTAACAGATACCTATTGTACTGGCTGGTTATATGTGTCACCTTGACACAAGCTGTAGTTATCACAGAGGAAGGAGCCTCCCTTGAGGAAATGCCTCCATGAGATCCAGGTGTAAGACATTTTCTCAATTAGTGATCAAGGGTGGGAGGGCCCATTGTGGGTGGTGCCATCCCTGGGCTGGTAGTCTTGGGTTCTATAAGAGAGCAGGCTGAGCAAGCCAGGAGAAGCAAGCCAGTAAGGAACATCCCTCCATGTCCTCTGCATCAGCTCCTGCTTCCTGACCTGCTTGAGTTCCAGTCCTGACTTCCTTTAGTGATGAACAGCAATGTGGAAGTGTAAGCTGAATAAACCCTTTCCTCCCCAACTTGCTTCTTGGTAATGATGTTTTGTGCAGGAATACAAACCCTGACCAAGACACTTGTTAATTTCTAAAATAGGGATTTAAATACAATGATAAATACTAATGTACATCCTTTTATATCGAGATTCTTAAGACTTGGACCTGCCTTTCACAGATCAAATGGACTCTGTATAAGTATACTTACCTCTTCTGATTCAATCCAGCAATTGGTCCCAAATATAAAGAATAGAAACTAATGTATATCATCCAAATTAAAATTTATATATGTTGAAACGTGTATAAAATGTGTATTTTATTCACATGTCATCAAAAGATGACCCATCCTTAATAAGTGCATTCATATTCACACATGCATATGTATGTGTAAATTATCCACAGTAAATATAAATCATACAAGTTAAATATAAATTATATACATTGAATAGGATTTATATATGTTAATGTATTATATATAGTAAAAATAAATCATATGCATTAAATATTAATGACATCCTTTAAATGAAAATTATAGATGTTTAGTATGTTATATATAGTAAATATAAATCATATCCATTAAATATTAATTATATACTTTAAATGAAAGTTATATACATTAAATATTAGTTATATGTTAAAACATAAATTATATATGTTATAATCTATATGATATACAGAATTTTGCATGTCCTCAAGTACAGGGAATCATTGAATGAGCTCACGGAGCTCTAAAAATTCAGTTACAAAATATGAAAAAAGTGGGGGAGTTATATACTTCTTCACCACAAATTTTTTATTTTGAATTTTTTGACCTTGGATGTTGCCAAAGGACTTCCTGCTGCTGAGTGTTGCTATGGCAACCTACAACTGGATATATTTATGCCCAAGTGAAATGGAAGGATCTACTTATTGGCATATGGCATGTTCCTGAACAAGTATTAATATGGGGAAGAGGGCATGTTTGTGTTTTTCCACAAGATGCAGAAGGAGCACAGTGACTGCCAGAGCAATTGGTGAGACACACTGATGCTGGGCCAAAGAATGGTGCTGAACGTGAGCTTGCTGAGTGCCCTGATGATGGTGATGGGGAAGCTGTATTGTGCATATGTTCCTGACCCACCTCTGCTTCATCATTCTGTAAAGGTCAAGGCCAGAAATACTTGTAACCTGTAACAACACTCAGTTGTTAAGATTCCCTTGGTCTGAGAGTAAAAAGTATTCCAAATTGGTGAATTACACTGCTATGGCTCGGGGCGACCTGCTTGTTTTACTAGAAATAGTACTAATGCTGGATGTCTTTCTGTGGTCCCTCAGACTTGAAAGAAGAATATGTCTAAGACTATAGTACAAATTCCCATTAAGATGGGAATGCCTGTATCTCAGACTGGACAGCTTCCTTGCCTCAGGCTTTTAGACCTTGTAGGACTGAGAACGTAGAGGCTGTGAAACCTGCCTTCAAAAAAAAAAAAAAAAATCAACCAAATGGAGAAGTTTTATAATGACCTACTTCTTTCCTTTAATGTAGTCTGGAAATCAATCCAATATTGGACAAAAAGAAATGAGAGTGTACATTTGGAGGGCTAGTTCTGGAGATTTTCAGAGACATGTTTGGAAACTGGCAGCTATCTTGTATTTTATGTTTGCTGTGGCACACGCCTTTAATCCCAGCACTTGGGAGGCAGAAGCAGGTGGATTTCTGAGGTCAAGGCCAGCCTGGTCTACAGAGTGAGTTCCAGGACAGCCAGAGCTACACAGAGAAACCCTGTCTTGAAAAAACAAAAGAAAAAACAAAACAAAAAACAAAAATGGAGCAGGTTCTGGGGTTAAGTTAAATGTAACATCCTGCATTAACCCACCTAATCTTTTACTAAATGGGAATGGTACCTTTGTTATTGACTCTGATAATGAGTTCAATGTTTCTTGTTTTATGTTTTTCCCAGTTTTGTTTCTGCACTGTATGATGATCACTCTGTAATGGTAGTATACCAACCAACTTTTATTAAGATTCCTAAAAATTTATCTGACCCCTGGTATTCTAAAAAAGGGTTACAAATACTGGAAGAATTAGATTACTCTCTAGTAAGGAGCAAATGTATGGTTGGGCCTATCATTCCCAGTTTTGTTGCTCTTATAACACTTATAGCAAGTACTACTACTTCTCCATTAGCTTTTGCACAAAAGGTACAAGCAGCTAGTTTTGTTAATCATCTTGCTGAAAATGTAGTCAGTGCATACAAGAGGATTTGGATAAACAGCTAGAACAAAGAATAGATGCATTGTATGATATAGTGCAGATATATCATGGGAGATGAGCTACAAGGAATGAAAGTCAAAAGCCTTTTGGAATGTCATGCTCAATATCTACGGATTTGTATAACTCCAGAAATGTATAATGAGAGTCAACATAATTAGACCAAAGTAAAAAGGCACCTTCAAGGTATATGACATGATACTAATACAACTTTAGATTTGTTAGCCATGTATAAGGAAGGTATAAGTTTAAAAAATACAAAGTCTTTGTATTTTGACACTGCTAGCATTGCAAATGATATTCTAAAATAAGTTACAGGCCATTTTTCCTTCACAGTTCTTGTTTACATCTCTTTTATTGGGGATAGCAGGACTTGGCTTTATGGTCCTTTCTACGGCATGTCTATTACCTGTTCTTTGGAAAGGAATCATCAGAGCTTTCACAGATGTCAAAGCAGAGTTATATAAGTTCAAGCTCCAACGTCTTCCTTAGCAGAAGTTGGTAGTCAATGACAGGTAAGGTCCTCTTGAAAACCTTCTCAACCTAAGACAGGCTGCAGATACAAGATTATTCTCATGCCAACGATGGGTAAGATCTGTGTTTTCAGATGGCAACCTAATACAGGCACAACTTTCTGCTCCATGGCTGATAAAGTGCCTCTTATAGATAAAAAAATGGTAAATATTCTCACAGAGGTCGAATCAACCTAAGTCAGGGCATGAAAGCTAGGATTCATGCACCAATGATGGGTAAGGTCTATACTTCTTGAGGGGATGCCAAAGACAGGCACAGTCTTTCTGCACCAATAGCTGACAGCTTTGGCTTGTACAGATAAAAAAGGGGGACATGTGAGGAACACATCTGGAGTTAACTTTGGCTGACTTTTTGCTTGTGATTAATCAAGAATGAGCCTCAGACATCTGTCTTTGTTAATAGTTAAGACGTACATTATACCCTGCCAAGTTCTTCCACTTACGTACAGGTTCTCAAGAGACTGTTCAAGCCTGAAGGAAATGGCCTTAGTCAAACAGATTTGCACATTTCTCCAGAAACAAATTGGTGGCTGGCCAACCACTGAACTTACTAAAGAGATCACAAAGTTCATAGATTCAGAGTTCTTTATTTTCAGAAGAGTGGTTTAGGAGAAATGATATTTGTACAGTGCAGTTCCTGTCAACAACACAACAAAGAAGAGAGAAGTTTAGAGAGGGAAAAGCTACTTTTAGTTACATGGGCCAGGTGGTGGTGGGTATATCCTAGTGGAGATTATTAGATTTATGAATAGCAACATTGTGAAAATCAACTTTGTATCCACTGCATGCCATTTGTAAAGCATACACAAGTTGATATATAATTATGAAACAAAGGCATAAACAAGTAAACTTCTTATCTTGTGAGTGGTGAACTATTCAGTGGTAAAGCTGTCAGATATAGGTACATGGTAGATATCAATGGCAGGAATCATAAAATAGATTTATAAAATTTGTCAGAACACACTTATGCAAAATGCTTGAATTTTAGGTGTTCAGTTCTTCCATAATCCACTGGCTCCTCTTGTCTGCATAGAGCAGTGATTCTCAACCTGTGCATTGTAACCCCATTGGGGTTGAATGTATCTTTCACATGGGCCACCTAAGAGCATCCTTCATATCAGATATCCACATTATAATTCATAACAATAGCAAAATTACAGTTATGAGGTATCAGAAAAATAATTTTATGGTTTTGGGTCACCACAACATGAAGATCTATATTAAAGGGTCTTAGCACTAGGAAGGATGAGAACCACTCCCATATACATAAAGAACTGAAAATGTACTTAACGTTATTCATGTTCCAACATCAATATTAAGCTCCAAGAAAATAATTAAGAAATAATAAGCTGCCGAGTGGTGGTGGTGGTGCACACCTTTAATCCCAGCACTTGGGATGCAGAGGCAGGCAGATTTCTGAGTTCAAGGCCAGCCTGGTCTACAGAGTGAGTTCCAGGACAGCCAGGGCTACACAGAGAAACCCTGTCTCAAAAAAAGAAAGAAAGAAAGAAAGAAAGAAAGAAAGAAGAAAGAAGAAAGAAGAAAGAAAGAGAAAGAAAGAATAAGCTAAGATGAATGAGATGAAGAGAATCCACTGTATAGTTTTTATACAAATACCAACTCCAGGTGATTGCATGGTCATTCAAAAAGTAGCAATAGAAAGAATGCATGAGAATCATAGGGACATTTATATGGGGACTTAAAATTAAAGAAAAGGGCTATGCTGCCTCAGTCACCCAACTTGGTACTCATATTTGCCACATGATTATCTTACATGGACGAGATCAGTGAGCCCCTCTAGCATCATCCATCCTTCCCCACAACCCTCTAGATAGAGCCCTAGTCCTATAACCATTATGTGAGTGTAGTCTAGTCTCCCCTGCCTGTATCCAAAAGGAGCTCTAGGCTTTGGCCAGTGTCCTCCATACCTGTATGCCTACCCATAAGACTCTCTTATCCCACCTTTCCAACCTATTCTAACTGCACAATCCATTCTTATATTGCAATTATGTATGGAATACATGAGATTATAACTTACTGAGTAAACATATATTTAAAAATAAAACATTTTTGGAGTCATTTTCTGTGCAGAAGGTTTTTTCTTATTTTTTCATAAGTTAAGATGAGCCAGCAATGATTACAACCATAATAGATCTTATCTGTAGTTAATGTGAATAATATTGGCTTATAGTTTAAAACTTAGAAATTAATAGTTTCAGTACATTTTTACTAGTCAAATCACTTCTGGATGAAATTTGTATGTATGTATGCTAGACTTTAAAGCAAGTTTGGAGAGGGTAAACTTGTATAGCAAAAACATGGAGATTGTGAAGGTTCTGGGATGTATGCCAAACATGAATAGCTTACAAATTAGGAATGTTTAGTTCAAAGAAAAGAAATCTTGATTCTGTGTGTGTGTGTGTGTGTGTGTGTGTGTGTGTGTGTGTGTATCTTTTATTCTGTAAAAAGGTCTTTCTATTGGGTCTCATACATGACAGAATTAAGAGGAATTGATAAAATTGTGATGATAAAAATTTTAATATACATTGAAGTGAAATCCTATAACTTGCTCAGGTGTCTAAATGTGAAGAACACTATTTTTTAACGTACTGAACTTTAGTTGGAGCTCAGAGAACCGTCTGTCAAGGACATGGGTCAGTGCATTCCTAAAGCGGGCTCAGGTTTGGCCTCGGTGACCTTCATGTCTGGCCCAGCTGTGATGCTTCCATTGTGGCATTTTCAGCTAAGGTAGTCCCAAGTGTTGTGGGTTTCAATTTAGCCATCTCAGCAGCCACTGCTGGTGCCAATTATGATTTTATTCCTCTTACTAGTCATTTTGTTCTATAAAAAGAAATTTGGTATTTGTGCAAAGAAAAAAAAAAAAAGAGTTAAGAAACCCTCTCCTTTCTCTGCACCTGTAGCTAAAGACCTGAATTACACAATTGGAATTTTCATTCTCATATGCAAATAGTTGTTCCAAAAGTGACACAATTTGTTGTAATTTATTCTACTTGAGATATTCAACATGTCATGTAGCAAATTTAGAATTAATCCTAGGGTCTTTGCCATGGACTGGGGGTTTTCTTTTGGGGGTCCCTTGTATCGCAGGACCTGGCCAAGTGTGCACGGGATTTGGCTGTGACAAACATACACTACACAAGAAGTGTACTATCTGAATGTATTTTTTAAAAATGGCATGAGAC
>JADRCD010144150.1:0-15346 GCA_019843815.1 Montemys delectorum | reverse complement strand
TGTGTGTGTGTGTGTGTGTGTGTGTGTGTGTGTGTGTGTGTGTGTGAAGGAGGGTTGTGCCACTCACTGATGCAGTGAATTCAAAGGTGGTTCTCAAAATATGGTCTTTTGTGAATCCAGATCCAGATCAGCTGAAATGCTGGTTAAAGTGAAAATTCTTGGTGTCCTCCTCAGACTTACTTAATTAAAATATCATCCTCCAGTATGGTGGAGAGTATGCAGCAGGCGGGCCGGTATGATGCTTTAGCTGTAGCTGAGAATTTACATCATTATCTACAAGTAGGAGGCAGAGAGCCACATAGAATGGTGTGGGCTTTTAAAATCTCAAAGCATCTAGTGCCACACCTCTTCCAACAAAGCCACACTGTTTAGTATTCCTTGTAGCTAGATATCCAGATGACACTGATAGGGATTTGAAGAGAAATGGTCTATAGTATTCACACATGGTATTTATATCGTTATTCTTTCTAGGAAGACCTTTATCTGTATTTCTGCTTATGGAAATCTCATTTATTCCTAATATTCCCACATTCCCTAATGGAGTTGTCTAGGTCTCTATAAATGCAAGCTCTTTTGATGCTTTGTGGATGAGAAAGGCAGGAAGGTGGCAGAAGTGCAGGCAAGAGTTTAGAGTGACTGAGATGTGGCTTGACAGGAATTGGTAGGAGTCACCCAAAGGATTTTCCTTGGAATTTGTGCACTTGAATTGAAATTGCCAAGTTAGAAAGCCCAGGAGAAGCTAACAATACTCAGGGTAGTCACTGCTGTAACTTTCAACTCCCATAGTAATTATGTTTAGGGAAAAGTGTTGCAGGTCATGTCTGAGCTGAGATCTAGCATGTAAAATGAAACAGAGTGGTAGCCTACTGGAAAAGACAACTTTTCCTGGCAGAAAGATACACTGACCTGATACTCTTTCCACTTTTGTCTGTAAGAATCCAAAGTCTATTCTCACCATTTGTCTTAATTGCTTTTCTATTGCTAGGAAAAAAGACCACAAGGACCAAGGCGAGTTTTAAAAGAACATATTTAATTTGGGGGCTTACGGTTCTAGAAGGAAATAGAATCAATGACCATCATATCATGGTGGGGAGAAGAACAGCAGTAGGCACTTAGGCATGGTGCTAGAGTAGTAGTTGAGAAGTCCCAGCCTCATCTGTAAGTAGGAGGTAGAGCGAGCTAAATAGAAATGATGTGGGCTTTTGAAACCTCAAAGCCCACCCTCAGTGACACACCTCTTCCAACAAGGCCACATTTCCTAATCATTTCTACCAGCTGTGGACCAAGCATTCAAATACATAAGCCTATGGGGGTCATTTTCATTCAAACCACCACAGTGCCTTTTACCAGAATCTGCCAACATAGGCCTCATTCACACTAAGACTATGAAGCAGGCAGGCTGTTTTATGCATCCAATGAAGGAGATTCAGAGAGGTTCTGGGAGAGACGTTTCTATCAGTTGTAGGATAGGAGGTGGAGAGAGTGAGGAGAGATAATTAAGTTCCTGAGGTCTTAGTCCTGGATCAGGAGATCATTGAGGTCGATCCTGAATCAAAGGAAATGCTGAAGCTTCTGGACTTTGGCAGTCTCTCCAACCTTTAAATCACTCAGCCTACAGTTAGGATTGATTTCAAAACCTTCATGGAGCCATTTGAATCTGTTCTGTTATGTAATACTCAGGGCAGGGTTACTGACAAGGTTTGTTAACAAAGAAATAGACAAAAGGTTTATCAATAAGGTTTATTAACAAAGATTTATTAACAAAGAAACAACAACAACAACAACAACAACAACAACAACAACAACAACAAAATGCCACACTATCCACAGTGCTCTGGTCAGGCTGCTTAGACTACACCAACTTGGCAATGACAATCTGACAATTGTGAGCCTGATGCTTTCCTGTCTCTTATCTGAAGAGTATTATGACATACCTCCTTTGGCACTTTTACTAAAATCTTGGAAGATGTTGGCATGGAAAGTATCAGAGAATTGTCTATATTCCATTATAATCCCAAACAATACAGAGGTACTTCCAGGGAAAGGTGGGGTTTGGGGCCACCTATATCAACATCTTGTTTAGCCTAAGTAAAATTGTCACAGATGAATAGACTTGAATCAAATAAAGGTAAGATTCTAATTCACCCGAACCTTGGTAAATCCTAGAATATACAACAGTTCACTTTCCGTCTCTTCTACTTCCTGATCAGCACAGGGTTATCAGCTTCCTCTGCCTATTGGTGCTGCCATATCACAGGTCCTGAGGTGACATGGCAACCAACCATTGCCTGAAACCTCTAACACTGTGTGCTTAAAATAAACCTTTCTTATTTATAAGTGGTTCATCTCAGATATTTCTTTAGAGCAATAGAAAACTGACTCGTGTAAGAGGCCGCATCTCTAGGAAACTCCTAGAAAGTACTTCTTTTGCTCCATGGACCACATTTTGAGTACAAAGATACTAAGGTCTCAGACCATAATTTTTAACTTTAAATGGCTGTCTTTAATTCATGGACAATGAATTCTAATGTCTTTAGTTGGGCAGGCCAGTAAGTAACTGTAAATGTGCAAAACAATCAGGAATGAAATGAACACTGCCCGTTATAAACATCAAATGCACACTTTAAAAAAACAAAAAAACAACACTGTGCTGGCCAAGTGGCCTCCCAACTGCTTCTTCCATTTGAGGCAACTGGTTTGTCCCTCCTTTGATTATTTAACCTGGCATTTTTCAGCATTTGTTTTTCTCCTCTGCCCACTTTATGTGTTTTCAAATTTGAAGCACAGTTTGTTTCCGTCTTCCTTTCATCCCCTTAACTGGCACAACTTGGGTTTGTTTCTATGCATCTGCAGGAGGCTATTATTTAAGACTGTGTGTCCTTTGTAAGCAATTGTGGGACCAGCCTTCAAAGCCAGGGACCGGACCTTGTTTCTTTGTTTCCTTTCAGTAATGCTTAGTGCAGTGTTCAGCTCACAGTGGACACTTCGTCACTGATGACTAATTGACTCACTGTCAACACTAGGACAGTACTGCAGGAGAGAAGTGAGTTCAGTGTGATAGCTGAGATTGGGAGATAAGGCCCATAGCCTGTGTGATCAGCATACTGTTCCTTCTGGTTTGAAGACAAGCCAGAGGCTTTTTTTTCCCTTTAAAGAAACATTGGTTTTCTTCAATAAACAAGCTAGACTTGTTTCACTGCTATTGTTTTGAATTAAGCAAGATGTGTTGTGTTGCAGCTTCTGGACTTAGTTGATCTGCTATTTTTAGTGTTCTTCATTAAATGGATTGTTGATATGTAAATACACAAGTTGCTATGCAAAATTGCCCTATTTTTCTTGTGAACTTTCTTTCTGCAGCTCCTGGAAAGGCATTATGCTATTTCCTCCCATTCAAGTATATTTTAAGCACTTGGAACTAAATTGTGCTAAACCAATTGTCAAAACTTGAGAGTGTACCATAAAAGAAAATTGATAATGATATGATCAACCCATTTGCATGGTCTATCATTTATTTCCTTGTATGTAAATGAATCTGCATATGGCATAGAAATATGCACACATTATGTTATGGTTAAAGATTCAGCTGGAGTTAATGACTATACATAGGGAAGGACTATTAGCAAATTAATTAAGAACCTGCCTTTTGTGCTATTGTAGAATTAACTCAGTTGTTAGCTTAAAGAGAAACTCATTTTCTCACTAATAATTGTGATTTGTAAAATATTCACTGACCTCTGGGAGAAAAGATATTTCTGTGCAAATGAATAAGATAGTGTGGATGACTAGCTAAGCAGGTCAGTGTAAACATGAACTGAATCGAATATTCTTTGATTATGCTTCCCGGCTTCTTCATTGATTCAACCAATATTGATTGATTCGAGAGCTTTTTATGTGCCAGACACAGTGCTGATAAACAGGAGCTTATATTAGCATCACAGACACCCATGGTCTTTGCCTTCTTGAAACTTTAATTTCAAGTTTTATCATCACTAGTATTTGCATATTATAGCAATTAGAACAGTCTTATGTGTCATCTTAATGGACTAAAAGAATTATAACAGTAAATGATCCTTTGCAATATTATTGAGCTTCTTTTTTCATCTTTGGAAGTTGTATGCTACAGCAGACAGTTTGTGCTCTATGCATATGTGTTCGGCGCTCACCTTTTCTGTGCATAGTCTCCTGATATTTTAACCATCAACACTTGTGACTTATGGCCTGCATGCTTTCTTTGATATCTGGAGGATGTAAAGTCTATGCTAAGGAGTTAACATGAACCCCTCTCATATTATCTAGGTAGCCTTTAGCTAAGAATTTGTGCATAATCCTACACCAAGCACTATGCAATGTTTTGAAGAATTCTCTAATGGGTTTAGCATGGAAGCTCACAGTGAGTACAACCAAAAATAATGACCTGCTCAGTAATGTGCCTCTGTCTGCCTTTCTTCTCTCCCCTCTCACACAAGTCCCTCCTAAGACCATCTCTCTAACACACTGCATAAAATTCCACTATTATCTTATGGTCCTGTTCTGGAATATCTAGTCTAAAACGTGTGGCAGTATTTAGTTATTTAAGAACACATAACAGGATTGTTCACTCATTCAAGGGGGAGACAAGAACAGATTTATTTTGAGATTTATAATATGAAGTATAATTCCTGATAAAATTTGATCATGTGTTTTTGTAAAACACATCAATGTAAATGATTATTTAATCATATGTATTTGGAGATTCCCTGGTCTTTGAAAAAAGCTAAAATCCTCTTGCAATTAGGACTATACAACTCACCTATGGGGTTGGTAGTTTTACAGTTTTTTATACTGAAAATTTAAGAGAGTCAATTGATGTCTTTTATTATCATGACAACTTATTTTAGGATTAGACCCCTTAATTATTATTATTTTTTATCTTTCCTCCTTCCTCCTTCCTGGTATAACCAAGATCCACATGAAATATTTCAGATTATTGGGTTTGGTAGTTGCTACATAAAGCAGAATCTAGAACTTAGCTTCCCTTTAGTCAGTCTCATTTTGTTTTTTCCTTGGCATTAGTTTCTCACATCTCTAGTCACTCTCAGTCTTGAATGGAAGCTTGCCCCTGATTTTATATGCCTGGTGTCCAGAATATCCCTTTGTAGCCTCATAAACCCTGTTCATATAGTTCTTTCCTTTCATATAGTTTATATAGTCTTCTTCCTTTCATTAGTGGTGAGTAAGTCATCTACTTTTTAAAATCAGACTTATAGTAGTCCTACCTATGAATACTGTACTATGAGAAATGAAAATAGACAAGCAACCAAATTGTTGAGGAACTGGCAGGACCTGAATGGGGAAATATAAAATAGTCACTACTTTATATCCTTGGACATTTTATGTATGTGTGCCCAAGTTTACTTATCATTCTCCTTCTAACTTCCTTTTTTCATCCAGCTGCTTGTGCATGTTAAGATTATCTTAAGGGATAGAGATACAATTTTAGAGATACTTTTCTACTGCTGTGAAGAGACCACCACTAACAAAGCAACTTATATAAGAAAGAGTTTATTGGCACTTGATAGCTTCAGATGGTGAGTCCATGACCACACGGTGGGAAGCATGTGGGTAGGATGCCAAGATAATAGCTGAGAATTTACATCTGATCCACAAACATGGGGCAGAGAGAGAAAGAGAAATAACTTTGAGGACTATGAGCTTTTCGAAACCTTAAAACCTACTCCAGTGATATACTTCCTCCAAGACTACACCTCCTGATCCTTCCCAAATAATTCCACTGACTAGGAAACAAACTTTCCAATATAAGAGCATATGAGGGTCAATTTTTTTTACTCAAATCACCATGGTAAGTTTTGAATAGATAGTTTAAAAATACTAACTACGCTTCATGATTTCTGTTTTATGGCTGTTCGTATCTCAGCTCTTGACCCCTGACTGTGAACTTTGTCCTAATCATAGGCCTCTGTGTAAATATCACAGGGCTGATAAGATCTTCTCTCTGATTGGAAATTTTCCTTTAACCTGAGATCTGGTTGATTTCTTGTGATAGTCATTCCTTATTTTGCTATTGCTGACAGACTGATGCAGATAATACAACCAGTATACTCATGGTAAGGGATCAAGTTAACATTTATGAAATCCCTAATCCTGTTTACATTTTTATTTTGAAGGACTATTATGTCTTTGCTTAAGTAAGACCCTATGTACTGAATTGAGTGCAGATGTCAGAGCAAGAAAGTGTTGACTAAGACTGGGTTCCTACTGTGAAGTGCAAGATGCGTGAAATTCTAGCATATGTGCAGAAATCCAAACCCATCATTTACTGACAGGCAATAATTACTTTAATGAAGTCAGGAGACTATTTCAAATAAGCTATTAGACTTAACAATAAAATGGTAAACAGAATCCTAATTAATGAATTTTCGAACTGTACTTCCTATCTTTCACCAAATGGGGTGTTTTTGCCCTTTTAAGTGATCACAGCAATATTTTCTTCTAATACAGGCCTACTTGATAATACAGCCAATATATTTTATGCTGTTGAATTTAAGTCAGAATCACTATGAAACTTACAGTACTATAAGTTTTCTTAAATTGATAGTTCTGTTACTTTGAATGATTCTAATATTTCCTCAAACTTCATTTCATTTACCATACAACTTCTCATTTATTTTCCCATTTTCCCTAACTGGAAAACAAGAATCATCTTTCTAATACTCACCTAAAGACCAACCTAGTCACTGATTACAGATAATTCATTCTCTGATTTAGTTGTTTTTGTAACCACTCCATTATACACTTATATTATATCACACCTGGATTTTAGCAATGGCCTCTCAATTGCCACATTAATCTTATTGAATAGAAAATTTGAATGCTTTCAATTTTTTTCAACATATTCTCAATGTCTTCAGGAACAGAACCATACTCGTCAACACGGCACTCCAACTCCTGTCTAGTATGTTTGCTACTTTACTTTGTGAACTGTCTCTCAGTTTCACCAGACAACTTGAGTATGGTGAAATCATGCAACTTCTGTCTTGCAATTTTGATATGTTATTGCCAGCAGCCTGGCTTATGTTATTATTTATTGGAATGATATACTTTGTCTTCTTCAATTACCTAAATACTACCCTTTATTTGAGGCTTAGCTCAATTCATATCTATTTCTAAAAGTTTTTCTCAAAAGTGAGGTCATCTACGTTCCAGTAGCATTTAAGTATCTCCATGTAGTGACTGTAGCACTTCTAATTATTTCCCAGGAGTAGAATTGACAGTACCTTACCTGGGGTATTTATTTTTATTATTATTATTACTTATTTTATTTATTTACATTTCAAATGTTGTCACCCTTCCCAGTCCCCCCTGTCCTTTGCCTCTTACTGGGTGCTCCCCCACCTACCCATTCACTCCCACCTCACCCTTCTAGGATCCCCCTTTCTCTGGAGCATCAAGCCTCTACAGGACCAAGCATATCCCCTCCTACTGAGGCCAGACAAGGCAGTCCTCTGGTACACATGCAACAATAGCCATGGACCAGCTCATGTATGCTCTTTGGATGGTGGCATAGTCTCTGGGAGCTCTGAGGAGTCCAGTTAGTTGATACTGCTGCTGTTCTTATGGGGTTGCAATCCCTTTCAGCTCCTTCAGTCCTTCTCCTAACTCTTCCATAGGGGTCCTCTACCTCAACCCAATAAATAGTTAGCTAGAAGTATCTGCATCTGTCTCAGTCAGATGGTGGAGGAGTCTCTCAGAGGACAGCCATGCCAAGCTCCTGTCGGCAAGCACAGTATGGTATCAGTAATAGTGTTGGGGTTTGGTGCCTGTACATGGCATGGATTCCAAGTTGGAGCAATCTCTGGATGACCTTTCCTTTAGTCTCTGCTTAATTTTTCTCCCTGCATTTCCTTTAGACAAGAACAATTCTGAGTCAAAAATTTTGAAATGGGTGGGTGGCCCATCCCTCTACTGGGGACCATGTTTATCTATTCGAGGTGGTCTCTTCAGGTTCCATCTCCTTACTGTTGGGCATTTCAGCTAAGGCCATCCCCATTGGATCTTGAGAGCCTCTCACATCCCTGGTATCTTTGACTTTCTAGAGGTTCCCCTGTCTCCCACCCCGTATTGCTGCATATTTCTATTCAGTTATGTGATATCTATCTATCTATCTATCTATCTATCTATCTATCTATCTAAGGTTTTTAAGAATACTTGTCCATAGTAAGGACTCAGTAAAATTTAGTTATTGAAATCACTTATTATTATTATTATTATTATTATTATTATTATTATAGCTCATGTGGCTCTCAGCATTTTGTATATATATATATATATACATATATATACATATACATATACATATACATATACGAGTACTATGCTGAGTACATGAGCACTTGATGATACCATTTGAAACTCTAAGGAGAGAAAGAATTTTCTCAATTACAAAGTTGTCAAGTAGTGATAGCATCAATTCAAGAACTCAGAAGTGGACTTAACAAGTATTTGTTGGTCAGTGACTTTTTGCCAAGCACTATGCTGAGCATTAAGGGAAGGAAGGACACTTGTGTATGACTATGAAAAAAATCTTGTCTTTATGCTGTTTACTTTCTAATGGAGAAAGAGATGAATAAGATAATAGGCAAACTGAAACCTACAGTGACCAATGCTATAAAGAGTAATAAAAGAGACTAAGAGAATAAAGAGATTGGCAACCAAAGTGTTTTGGAGCTACAGTTAACCTAAGTCCTCTAACACAAAAAAAATGTCCAAGTAAAGGAAGGACACTTGAAAAATCCCTGAGTTAGAAAGAACTCAGTGTTTCAAGTTCAATGTAGAAATTTCAAGGACATCCAGAACAGCAAGAAGGTACATAGAAGAGGCAGTGGTAGGGTTCAAGATCAGAGTCCTGCACAACATAATAAGGGAATTTGTAGTTTAGCTTTGTGTCCCTGTTTGTCCTTTAAAATTATCCACTGGCTTGCTGGATGGGATAGTAGTCTGTACATGGAAAAGTATTTTATCAAAAGACATTATGAAGCTTTCATGTGGTATATTACTGGCCTAAACTTTCTGTTGTTTGGGCTATTTTATACCTCTGTTGATAAAAGTTAATTTAGATATAGATATAGATTTGTGATATAGATATAGATTCATGATATAGATATAGATTACATATATGTTCAATGATTATAGTTGTGGCTTTCTTAGCTATTAACCCTGGATTTTACATTTAACTTAAAATTCATATTCTAAAATTACCTATTCACAATTAGTCTCTCAAATGGTTCTCTGACTCTATTGAAAATCTTTCCTAATTCTTCTTTAATTAGTGACTGACTAAAATTCTTAACATATGTCTATTATATTTTTCTATGAAAGTCATGAGTTTCCATTTTTGAATATTAAACTTTCCCAGGTGGAAGAGGATAGTCACAACAGTGACTGCAGTAGCCAGGTGAGCTGTGCCAAGATTTTAGACTAGCGTGATATTAATATACATTAATGGAAAAAGTTGATTCCTTAGAATTTGGAGGCTGAATGGATTCTACCTGATAGTTCTGATTGATGAGAGATTAGGGGACAGGTAAGCACAAAAAGATTTCTAGGTTGTTAGCCTCAGGTACTAGTAGTGAGTGTCAGTCACATTTGATGGGAAAGCTGCAAGTAAAAAAGTTTGCTAGAGCAGGGAGGGACTGGAGAATTCCAAGTCCAGCTTTAGATATGTAAAATCAAAAGTATCAATTAGTCATGAATGTGAAAATGTTAAATGTGCTGTGGGATATCTGAGTCTAACTTCAGTCAAAATTATTGATGTTATATTATAATTATGATAAGTGTCAGTAAAATTTAGGAGGTAATCACTCTTGATGCGAATATAAATTAGTGTAGTCACAATGGAAGTCAGAATGAAGGCTCCTCAAACAACTGAAACTAGATCTGACTTACACAATGGTTATCTTAGTTTTGACTCTAAGGTGTTTAACTCAGTATAGCACAGACACAGTTTATACCTGTACATCAATGACGACCAGAGCACTATCTTCAACAGCCGTAGTATAGATTCATTCTAGGTGATAATGAACTTATAAACGGACAAAGAAAATGCGGTCCAGATAGCCAATAGAGTTTTATTTTATAAAAAATGCAATAATGTCATTTTCAGCAGGGCAGATGAAACTAGAAATTAGTATATTAAGTGAAACAAGCCAGATTCAGAAACACAATTATCATGTTTTCTTTTACATGAACAATCTAGAAAAAATAAGCAGGGAATGAAAGCAGAAGGGAGCCTTTTAGGGAGGAAGGATGTCTTAGTGAGGGTTTCTATTCCTGCACAAACATCATGACCATGAAGCAAGTTGGGGAGGAAAGGGTTTATTTAGCTTACTTCTACACTTCCATCACCAGCGGAAGTCAGGACTGGAACCCAAGCAGGTCAGGAAGCAGGAGCTGATGCAGAGGCCATGGAGAGATATTCCTTGCTGGCTTGCTTCCCCTGGTTTGCTCAGCCTGCTCTCTTATAGAACCCAAGACTTCCAGCCCAGGGATGGCACCACCACAAGGGGCCCTACCCCCTTGATCACTAATTGAGAAAATGTCCCACAGCTGGGTCTCATGGAGGCACTTCCCCAACTGAAACTCCCTTCTCTGTGACAACTCCAGCCTGTGTCAAGTTGGCACACAAACCTAACCAGTACAAAGGGAGAACAGGGAAATAGGAGATGGAGACATAATATAGGTTAAAGGAGGCTGAATGTGTTCTATGTACATTGAACTCATCTGTGAAAAGATCATGATAAAGCCTAGTATTTTGCACAAATAATAAATGCTAATAGTAAATGATATTACAAGAAGAAAGAGTGTATTCAGATGGTGTATTTAAATCTGAGTCTCGGATCAAGATGGAGTCATTAAGGGAATTTTGATAAATAAAGGTTATTATTAGGCCCTCCTATGTATTCAGTGAATTTGCTTAGCAAATTGGCTTTTCTACCACATGATTCACATTGATGATTTTGATCCTAAGAAATAGTGGCTTAAAGGAAGGATTGAAAAACTTTTGTTCCATAAAGTGACAGATAGTAAATATTTTAGGCTTTTTGGGCCATGTAGTCTCTTTCAGCTTTGTTGCTACAGGAGAAAAGCAGTCACAGACAGAAATGGCTGAGTATGGCTGTGTTCCAATAAAGTTTTATTTATAGACCTGAAATTTGAATTTCATGTAATTATCACATGTCAAAAATATTTTTCTTGTGACTGTTTCCCAAGATTTTAAAATGTGAAGATCATTTTTAACTCATAGGCTGTACTAAACAGGCTGTGGACCAGATTTGGCCCATGGTGTCTAGTTTGCTTACTTGTGACCTTTATCTGTCATCTTTCAAGAGATGTATAGGAATATAATATGAAAGGATTTCTTAATTCAAAATTTTTCTTTACACGTACTGTTATACTCCATTAAAATATTCTACAATTATAGTTTCTGAAATATATTCTCAAGATGACACAAGTATAGTTATTTCCATATGCCAAGTACTATTAAATAAAATGCCAAGTGGTCCTTACACATATTACTAAACCCATTATTCTTAGTCTAATAGGACTCTAATGCCATTGTGTTGTAGGTGGTTCAACTGAGATATAAGAAAACTGAGTAACTCACCTAAGACCACACAGTTGGTAACTAGCAAGATTTGATTTTAGTCAATGTGGTGTCTAAGTCTGTCTCCTCTGCTTTTTCATAGACTAGAGTAAGTTTTCCCTATACCCCTCCTATTTCTCTCAAACACACACACACACACACACACACACACACACACACACACACACACCACATAGCCACACACACAAATACACATGCACATACACACAGATAGAAAGAGAGTTGGCTCATCCAATTATGGAGACTAAGCAGTACAAAGATCTTCAGTTGGAATGCTGGAGCCCCAGAGAACTGATGGTATAAGTTCAATTCTGAAAATGGAAGCCTGAGATCTAGTGTTTCAGTTCACAATATACTAGATCTAGAAATGCCCTCATAGATGCACAATAGTATTTCAAAAAAATATCTGGTTATGCAAGTTAAAACAATCATCACGAGCACCATATTTTATCAATGAAACCTCTATTCTTTGTGTTATTGGGAATATCATTGCTTTGAAATTGATGCATAGTTATGACAGTGAGATGGTGATAGGTTTCCTGCAATTGAAGCTTTCTGGATCTGTTTACATTGTACTTCAAGCTATGTTTAGTTCTGGGTTATTGACTATACTCTAGACTCTTAAGTACTGTTGAATCTTTAGCTGTAGAAAATTATTATTTATTTTAAAGTATTTAAAAATCATTTTTCATACAATGTATTCCGATCACATTTTCCTCTCCCCAGCTCCTCCTAGCTCCTCCCTACCCATCCAACTCCATGCTTTTTCTTTGTCTCTTTAAAGCAAAGCAAAGCAAAACAAAACAAAACAAAAAAACAAAACAAAATAAAATGCCTTAAAGCAAGAAACACCTCCCAACACACACATACACACAAACCTCCACAAAATGGATGCCAAAATCTACAAGTGAAAGAGCAATAAAACAAAAACCAACCAACCAACCAACCAACCAACCAGCCAACCAACCAACCAACTAACCAGACAACCAACTAACCAACCAACCAACCAACCAAAAGGCTCTAATAAAGGAAAAATGAAAGAACCTGCAGCAATACCATTGAGTTTGTTTTGTATTAGCCAGCTACTCCTGGGCATGTGGCCTACCTTAGAGTACACTTATTCTTCCTTGGCAACTAGGTACCAATTACTGTCAGCTTTTTAGTTAGGGGTGGGAGCCTACATATTATTTTATACCAATCAACTCTGCTAGTTCAACTCATCCTGGTCTTACAAAATAGAAGCACTGTTGACAAATATAAACATCTTGAATCAGTTTTTCAATGCAACAGAGCAACTGGCTTTAAGAGGAAAGTAGTTTAGAAATTTGAATTTCCTCATTATTTTGCCTAAGGGGAAACATACCTTAAGCTGCTTTCTTGTTTGCCTTGATGAGTGAAGGTTTCTGCTTGCTAAATAAGTGCAAAGTCTAATTGTCTTTATGTTTTTATGTGCTCTGTTAGCAAAACAGGGTGATTCGGGGAGTTAAAATTATTTTGAGGTATGTGTACATTTACGTGTTCTCTATCAATCCTTTTATTGTCTCTGATTCTAACCTACTGTATAGTCTAGAAGCTATGCTGGTAGGAGGGAAGAAAATGGTTAGTAGACAAAGGTCAGTGTGGGAGTGGAGGACTGGGTCCATAATCAGTATTGCTCTCTTGTTTTGCTGTTGCTTTATAGCAGATGAGGCGAGGTGCTATGTTGCCAGGGGCAAGTCAAAACCCTCAGAGATGTAAAGTCCACAGGAGGAGGCAGTACCAATACCAGAGAACATCATTAGTCTCAGCCTGAGATTTTACACCTTTCCAAGCCCCACCTCTTGGTGTACTGGCTCCCAGCATATATGAATGTCTGAGGATACAGGCAGAGGGGCCTCACACAATGCAGTGTGTTTGACACCAGCTGATCTGAAAGAGAGATCTGAGGACGGTTCACTAAAGAAGTCAGAGAAGTGGAAAAAAATGATGTTTGCAGAATGGCAAGCAGTGGAACCCTGTCAGGGAACCTGAAATCAGAAGAAAGGGACACATCCTGTACTCTGAAATGGTCTCTGTGTGTTGCATTTCACACACACACACACACACACACACACACACACACACACACACACACAGTCCTTTGCAAGCGCTCGTGCTTATCCCTTGTTTCTACATCCCAGAGGAAACTAGGTTATAATGTACTCATTGAATGTTTTGCCACTAGAGGAGCTGAGGATAAAGTTCAAAGGTCTGTACCACAGATCATAAGAGTGTTGTTTGAACAACAAAAATGGAACCAAAAAACAATAGAAGCCTAATATTAGAGAATGGGGCAGAAAGGAAGCACTGGGCATAGTGGAAGAGAAAGGCAGGAATTGGCATGTAAGCAACTGTGGTTTTTCTAAAAGAGATCTTTTGCTTTAGTTTTCATCTCTCATAAGGTGTCAACTTAAGAAAACCTCACACACAGCTCCTGTGGACTGCTTGTTCTCAAAGGGAAATGAATTATTTAGGAGTGTGATGAATAGTTCATCAAACCTCCCTCCAACAGGGTTGCTGCTTAGGCTGAGAGTAATTGGCCAGGAGCAGAAGAGGGAGCTGGCTGTAGCCTCAGTGATTCTTTCTTCTCTCTGTGGAGGGGGACAGTAGTACCAGGGTGAGGCTGACTGCCTGGGGTGGATCTTTTATCTCCAATGGGAAGGACGACTGGAGAAAGAAAAACAGAGCTCATTTCCAGGACAAACCTGCAGGGGGAGCCAGCGTCCTTCAGTGGAGGAATCCGAGTTTCAAAGGGAGGGCTCTTGTCTGGGAGTGCTCCAAGGAGCCTGTGAATCCCAATCTCCTGTCCTGTAGAGAAGGCAGCAGGTGCTACCAGGCCATTTCAGCCTCTGCTTTCCTTACAGCAGGCCCTGGGGGCTTTTGGTGGCTATACAAGAAAAGGTTATCTAACAGAAGAGACAGGTGATGCAGTATCCAGCCACATAGCTCTGCTTCCGCAGCAGCTGAACTCTGTGAAGTCATTAACATTCTTGCCCCTCCCCATCTTCTCCCACACTCCACTGCCATCTCTTACAGCTACCAGTTCCTGCACACTTAATGGAAATGGTCAAAGGGATAGGCTGTAACTTAGGAAGTCAGATTCCAGTATGAAAAGACTGCTTCTTTTTAAAGGAAAAAAAAAATTGAGTTATGATCAGAGCTTAGAGTTCATAAAAATATTGTCATGATGGAGAAGATGGACAGGAACTACTTCAAGCCAAAATCTAATCGTTGACGAGGTGAGCAGCAATAGAATGCAGTGTTTCTTAAATATAAACTTAAGCCAGGGTTCTGCTTCTAAGCTGTTTAATGTTGACTTCTTTGTGTAACCCCCTGAGCCTCAGTTTCCCCATCTGTAAATTGGAAATAATAGTACTTATGTCATGAAGAGATTGTGAAAATTTAATATATTACTTCAGTAAGGTATTGGCTTATACTAAACACTAAATGGATACCAGCTCTTACTACTATTATTAGTATGCTTATACACATCCTGTAGATCAAATGAGGAAATGAACAGAAGGTTTTGACTGTTGACAAATCTGCCCCATAGTATTTAAGAGAAGTATGCACGTGTCTATGATATACATCCAAGTGTTCTTCCTGCAACAGGCAGCTTTGTCTCTCAAAGTGATGCTGCTATGTTAGCTGCCACCACTCTCTTTCCTT
>JADRCD010144148.1:3947-14900 GCA_019843815.1 Montemys delectorum | reverse complement strand
TGAGTAGTACTCCATTGTGTAGATGTACCACATTTTCCATATCCATTGCTCTGTTGAGGGACACCTGGGGTGTTTCTAGCTTCTGGCTATTATAAATAAGGCTGCTATGAACATGGTGGAGCATGTGTCCTTATTACATGTTGGAGCATCTTCTGGGTATATGCCCAGGAGTGGTATAGCTGGGTCCTCAGGTAGTACTATGTCCAATTTCCGGAGGAACTGCCAAACTGATTTCCAGAGTGGTTGTACCAGCTTGAATCCCACCAGAAATGGAGGAGTATTCCTCTTTCTCCACAACCTTGCCAGCATCTGCTCACCTGGGTATTTTTATCTTAGCCATTCTGACTGGCAAGGCAAGGATGGTTTTGTTCCTTGGCAACATCTGTTAAGGATTCTGTGTGGTAAACTACCTAGAATAGTGGTATATTTTCATCTTAGGATAATGTACATTTTCGTTGTTCTCATTTAATATCTAGCATAATAAAGACAATGCCTTCTTCTGGAATAGTTTTTGAAGGTACCTCTGCAGCATTTTGCATAAGTTTGATGTTTCCTGTACAGGTAATTCTCAGCTGTTCTGAAAACCTGAGTTAGTCGCTTCATGTAGGTATACTTTTTATCTTGGGAATTAAGCATGATATGGATAAGAAACATGTTTTATACTATGATGTACATGGATAATTTCTTACTCAACTGTTTCTGTTTTTCTCAATGCATATAAAACAATTGTGAGGTTCCTTGTTAGCTTGCAAGGGTTGTAAAATCTAAACTCTTCATGATTCCAGTCAGACAGAATTTAAGACTTTAGAAAAAAATGTGTGTATATAGGCAGTTGTCTCAATTGAAAATGATTAGTAGTCATAATAGACTGTAAACCAAGGGACTGAGAGAAAAATCGTTAAAATGAAATTATATCTCATATATCATCTGGATTTGTCCTAGAAAGACTAGTATATTTTTCATTTATATTTCACAGATATGTCACCAGATTTTAATTTTTCCTTGTATAGCACTATCGATTGTTTTCATTTATCTTTACCTTCTCTTTATCTTATTTACCGTATTTATAAAGCACATATATATGGTATGTGTATACATATCATAAAGCATATATATATATATATATATATATGTATTTATCTTAACATTAAGTACATGCTATGAAGGCAGAGAGTTAATTCAGGTAGTAGTGTTTCACTATATTACTAGATTCAGGTAATATTAAGAATTAACAAGAATTATTCAAATATGAGTTGCTTAACAACTAATATAGTATCTGAGGTAAATAACTGCTACAAGAAATCTGGAGTCTGAAGTGATGGCCTATTTTCAGTCCCCATATTTTCTTTCTTGTTCTGCTATAATGATTTCTGCAGGGAAAAAATGGATTGAATTATAATCAAAATATTTTTTATCATAGTGTAAGGTTCCATTAGCAATTTAAAAGAAAATAACATTTTAGAGGAAGTCTCTGGAAGAATTTGTCATGATTATTCAAGGGACAATGGCCTATTTTGCATGTTAAATTAAAAAACAAACAAAATACATTAAAATTCAAAATGAGCAAAATCCAACTGCAACTGCATGTCCTGGTTCTCTGATCCTCTATGACTCAATTCAAAGGCAAGAGTGTGAGACAAGACCGGCAACAAAATCAAGATGATCTTGGCCAATGGAGACAAGTGGGATTGAATATGTTTTTAAAAGTTAACAAATTCAGATCAATTGAAATCAAAATCATGTAACTTTTCTCATCATAATGCAATAAAAGTTAAAAAGAAAAAAAAAAAAAAAAAAAAGAAACCAGCGAGATGAAGTGTCATGCCGGCAGGAGACCATCATCCACTTTGTAAAAAATCTTTCAGGCAACACAGCTCCATGGTAGATGCTACCTTGGTTCTCTCCACTTGTTCCCTTCCTTAAACGCATAAACCTCTTTACGACATGATTCAGAGCTAACTGAGACTTCAGAAGGTGAGTGGGATGGAGGCTCAGAGGTCCTGGAGGAAAGAGTCCTGGTAACAGAAAACAGGTGAAGGGTGGATGACAAGGAAGAAAAGTATTTATAAACATAAAGATTAGGGGAAATTCAGGACAGAGGATGAGGATCAACTAGATGCAAGAGAAGTTACTGCTATCATCTTGGACTGCAGTGACCAGGTAAGAATGTGTAGTTACCCACAATTCTACAGACCAATGAGAATTCATCTCTTCTAGACAGTGTGTTCCAGAGCTGAAGCAGAGGCAAGTTCAGCAGCCCAGTGACTGTTCTGTTTCTCTAATGAAATTGGAGGGAGCAGAGGGACCCTGGAAATCTTGCAGGCGATCTCAGCAGTGACCATTGTGAAGTCCTGTTTGTACACTTTGAAGTTGGAAAACATGGCAGCTTGGCTTGACCAGCCTGAGCTGGGGTCTGGATCAGAGCGAGACTCAAGAAGGGCGCCTGGCCTTGGTGCAGGGACCCTAGGAAGAAGTCTCCACAGCACAGTGGGACCCGGGTCCCATATACATTTATTTTACAAGTTAACTCTACTAGTCTGCATGGATTTAAAGAAAATGATTATATTCTTTACTTTAAATATTATTCCAATAACAGAAAATTAGAATGGGAATTTTCCCCTGCAGGACTGTTATGTATGATTATGTCTTAATCCTAAATAAAAAGGGAGGAACTGTGACCCTCCTTCAGCAGAGGGCTGATTGGTCAGATCCCGCCTTGCCACAGATAGCCACGCCTCTCTGCCCGCCTCCTGCTAATTGTCTCTCTCTAAGTTCTAGTGACACCAGAAGTCCCACCTCCAGAGACAGAAGATGAAGCTGCTGATTGGGCCAAGTTGCTGACAAACATGGGGGAGGGGTTTTGCTTTACCTATCTAATTGTTTGCTTGTAACAGAGAGACTTCAATGAATGATAACGGACTGAAAGCATACCATGTGTTGGTCTAATTTTTTCAAACCCTTCCCGCATTTCCGGTACCCTTAATTATTCAGGCCCTTTGCCCCTCATTCCAGAGGACCCATTCCTATGAGTGGCTGCTGGCAGCCACATTAGTGAAACTCTTATACATTGCAAATGCAGCTTGTCCCAGTTTGGATATAGAATCACTTATAGTCAAGGCCAGTTTCAATTATCTAGCAGGGGATGACTTTAAACCCTGGATCCTACTGTTTCTGTTCCTCTTTTTCTTGAATTATAGTCTTGCATTACTATGATTACTTACATATAGCTTTTGTAGATTTTTGTAAATATTAAATTAATAATTTAAATGCATTCTTCATTTCAACTTCTAGAAAAGAAGAACATGTACATCATTGTAACTTGTCCTGTCTTTGTTTTATTGTATGTGAGAGTGCATCCCAATTTGTGGAAATACTTTAAAAGTTAACATAATCATTATTATTTTACCCTATGATTAAAATTCAATGTTTATTAATAGAAAAACTACCTCACATAGATTTTTCTGCTTATTCGATGAAAACAAATTAAATTATAGTTATCAACATATTCAACTACTATTAACATGTGAACTTATGCAAAACTTAAAACCTATAGATATATTGATTACATGAATAAATGAATAGATAAATTTTTACCATTTTTGGGATTCTTTTCAGATTGAACCTTATGTAAACTTCAAAAAACTGTATTGCATATTCAAGATAGTAATACATGAAATCACAAAAAGTCATATTGAAAGCATTGAATTAATAGTATATTTGTAGATTTATATATGCATATATATAAAATTTTAACAAATATGATATTATGTATTTATGCATTATTGTTAGATAAGGGTTAGAAAATAATACTTCCCTTTTAATAATTGCTCAAAATTAATATATTTTTAAAAGAAAATTTTATTGTTTTTAACCCATTCTATTATCTTATGACAACTTAGCAGTTTCATAACATTATGCAACTATCAACTTCCTATAGTTTTGGTGTGCTCATGAATTCTTATTTTATTAACTCACTTTTAAAAAAATATTGACAATGATTCTTTCTTTAGATATTCAAGAATATTTCATATCTGGTCTCCTGTAAAATTCTTTATGCATTTCCAAATGTACACTAGAAAAAGGAAACTTTTGACCTTCTTATCATTAAGCTATATTTCATTTTTTACAATAAATACAAAGTAGCAAAAATTTTGATAAAAGGTTACTCTTCAAATTTTAATATAGAACTATTATGAGACTCCTTTTGCATATGAAACTACAAGAAACTAGCTGACAAATCAAAAGAGAAACACAGTCTTTCTTCTGTAATTATTTAAAGTATACTTGAAGAAGAAAATTGTATTAAAATTAATTTTGACTATCTTAAGTAGCTTTGCTTGGGTTTCTTGAATCAGACACCAATAGGAACCAAAGATATTTATAATACTCCACCCTACCACATGGAAAATTCATATTTATAGCTAGAGGAAAACAAGACATATGGAAATAGAAGTGGGATGAGAAAATGGAGTTTGCTTTGAGCACCTGTGTGTCATGCTGGTCAAACAGTTGGCTATTTTTCATTGGATAAGTCACTATGCATGGAGAAATACTGGTGACAAAATATTTAAAAAGGAAGATGTTTTTATATGTTGTTATTGTTGTTATTTTTGTTGTTACTGTTCAGTTTTGTGGGGTTTTTTGGTGCATATTCATTGTATGTGTTATGAGTTCCTTAGGAACATTTGTTTGCAGGCATATACTATATTTTTATAAAGTCCATAACACATTCTTTCATCTTTCTCAACTGACTTTGACATTAGAAAATTGGTTCCATAGAGAGTTTCACACCTATTTATATCATATATACGTACATGATTTCATGTATCTATATAAAATATAAAAACAGGGAAATTTTTACTATCCTGCAGTTCATTTTGGAACTATAATATATCAAAACTATTTCAATGACTGTGTTTGTCTTAAGGTTACAATTCTCAAAGACTTTAGTAAAAATATTTTTTCGAATTGGATTTCATGATTTTTAAAACTTGGGGATAAAAGTAAAGAGATCATCAATGGATCTTATATAAAAAAGATTTTTGTGTTCATATACTGTAGGGAGGCTAAATTAGAAATGTTCACAATAGGCTAGGAATTTGAACACTTGGTCTCCAGTTCATGATAATGAGAGGGTTCAGAACACGTGCTCTTGCTGGAGAAAAACATCCCTGAGATCAGGTTTTGACAGCATATAGCTATGTCCTACTTCTAATTTCTGAATCTACTTCATGCTTATATTCAAAGATCTGAGTTCTCTCAGCTTCCAGTTTAAAGAGCCCTGACTGTTGCCTGCCACTGTGCCTCCCACTTGATGGTGGCTTTATCAGAAGATAAAATGAAGAAGTTATTTATTTATATTATATCAGGAAATTATCTTTGCTGCTTGTCAAGTCTCTGTACAGGCAAAGTCAACAAACTAAAGGAAGAAAATAGACTATTGTTGGAGAAAAATGAAGAAAATCTTATCTTTTGGAGATAGGATTCACACATAATATATATCTTCAAATCAAATTTCTCTCTCTTAAACTTTCCATCTTTTTGAGCTCAGAAAAGGATGTCTAGTACTTGGACCTGATCCTTCTGCATCAGGTACCATTAACTGTTGTGAAATAAGTATCAATTCAGGCAGAAATCAATTTGTGAGTCACAGGGTTGTCATTTCAAAAGAGTGATGAGAGAGGGCTTCTAGTGTGCACAGGGAAGACATTAAAGTGAGCTGAAGAGGAGTTTTTATAAAGACCAGAATAGGTCTTCTGTTACATGACAGAGGGTGTTAAAGCAAGCTATAGGCCTCACATGATCTCTAGCTATGAAGATTGTACATACAGATTTGGCAAAGAAAGAAAATACATGAACACAAAATGAGATTTCATATATTCTTACCATTTGATAGCGTAAGCATTTTTTGATATGTCTCAGGAAGTTTTTGAAGTGAGATTAAGGATAATTTTCAATGAGATTATTTGAAAAACAATCTCCAAATAGTCACATGCTTTGTGTGAGGGTTTTTATTAATTTCAGGTGCATTTATTAATATTCTTGCCCTTGTTTTCTGTTTTGTTTTCTCTTTGATAAAGGAACGCATGAAGTTCCATCTAACCTTACACTTGCTATCTAGCTAAAGAGGACCTTGAACTCCTGATTCTGTTTCCTACACTCATGTTCTTAGATTGCAGGCCTAAACTCCCAAGTTAGTGTATATTGTGCTGGGGTTAAAAGCATGATTTTAAGTATATTCGTCACATATTCTGCTGCCTGAGTCACACCTGCACAGAAACACTATTGAAAAATCTCTGCTTTCATGGTACACTCAGAATTGTTGTAGGACCATGTTTTTAAGATCCTAAGGTTTCTTCTGCATCTGCTTCTATCTCCCATTTCTGGATATACTTCCTAATATGGTACAGATAACTTCATAGTTCTGTTCTCATGCCATTACTTTAATTGCAAAAGCAGCCAGTTTATATTAATTACAAAGCAAAACTGTTAACCATGTTTTCTATTTTCTTGATTTCTTGTAATCTCAGTGATGGTTGACACTAATTTTATGTTTTATTTTCAGATTTTCAACTAATACACTTAACATTATCTATTAGGATATAACTTTTAAGGAATCTTATTCCATAATTTATTTTCATTGTTCTCCAAAACACCTAAAACTTTATCCCTAGCCCTTGCTTCTCACAGCTAGGCTACAGGTTTCTCGTTCTCTTGGTTATTGTAATACTGTGACATTGTTTTTGATTGATAACTCTTTCAATCACTTCATTTTAAGAAATACGCAAATAGTCAAATAATTCATTTTCTGACATTCAAATAACAGTTTATTTGACATTACCAAGAGCCTTCTTCATCATTTTACTTATTATAGTGTTTTCTTACTTGGCTATTTTACGAATGTCTCCATATCTCAAATCATCTTCAGAATAATTTTCATATTAATTTATATTTTCACTTCTTAAAAGTAAAATCCAGTTATAAGAGCACAGTTACTTAAGGGTGGCTCTCCAAGACTGAGACATTTCTTCCTGTAGAGAGAAGGAAGGTTCATAAGTCACAGGAAGCTGGTTAAATAGGTAAGGCTCAGAAACGTCACAAAATTTATAGCAAATATAAAACCCAGTAAGTTAGAAGGTTCACATGCCTTTCTTGTGTCTTTCTAAACCCCCCAAAGTTCATGAAGCAGCAGATACCCTTTAGTAAGTTGTGGCCAAGTTGGGCAGGAAGTTCCAAAGACTCAGATATTGTGAGTCATCAGCCATGCAGAGGTGATGTTTTATAGCATTAACCCACATGAAAACTATCAGTGTTCCCATAACTCGTTGAAGTAAATGCATTGGTTCAACAAACTATACACAGATAAATTAATTTCTTTGAACTGTTAAAAGTAATTACACTGATAATAAGAAAAAATAGGTGGTTTAAGGAAGAACATGACCCCCTACAATGAATATATGGCATATAATTGTAATGGATTCATCGAAATTTGGAGTGTTTGGGGGTATAATATCAGTAGGTCTACCTTCCCCTGTGTGTTATCGGATGGCATACTCTTTTTCTAAAGTACCATTCTTGCGTTATTCAATTTAATTAATAAGAAATGGAACCAATAATGTACTATCTGGGAGGTGAAGCATGTCTGGACAAAACTCCATTTTTTTCTACAAGTAGAACATGGTTGCATGCCTTTTGATGAATGGAAGGGATATGATACAGAAGCCTGGAAATGCCTCAAATTTACTAGTGGGGATATCACTATGAATAGTTGTTAGGGTTTAAAAGAATATTAAGATTAAAACAGAAAGTTTAAAATACATAGGATAAGAAGTATGAGGGCTTAAAGTTGGAAATGAGCTAACTAAGCAAACAGTCAGAGACTCCTACCCAGGTTTTCAGAGTGGTTTGCAATTCTAGAGCCTTTCTCTGCAAAACATACATAAGTACTTGTTATTCTTCATATATTCTTATGAACAGACTCACTTATGGATAAAAATGCCTTCTGAAAAGGATCTACCTGTTTAAGAATTCTAACAAAACAAAACACCTTACACATATGGAACTAGATTTGAGTCAGCCAAAACCATTATAAGTACATTTTTTTTTCAGTTCTACAGACATTTTTATTTTTCCAGCAAAGTAACACTGAAGATTGTTCATGTAAGCATGGGAACAAATACAGCATCGTTTTACATAATGCCTAGGTGTTTCCACCAATGTCAGAGGCAAGAAACACTGCAATCTCAGATACAGTGTCCTACAATGCTAGTCTTAGTATACAATCTAAGGTGAACAAAGCATGTCACTGATGATCAAAGATTTCAAAGAGTAATCTTTTCTTTAATCAAGTGAACATATACTGAATATCACTTGATCATACCTTTGATTTTGCCATAGAAATATACCCAGAGTGTATGATCTCTCTATACTGCAAGAGAAATTATCCAAATCTTTGTCTTGCTTCTTCCATAAATCCTATAAAAATCCCCTTGACAAATAACTCAATGGATTTTTCTCTCTCTTGGAGCCCTCTTGGGGGCTTTGCATGCTTTCCAGAGCTCTGCTTGCTACAATATATCTTTTCTATCTCTTCTGTGAGCTTTCTTTCTATAATAAAATCTCCATTTTTATCTCACACTTCTTGTTGTACATGGATTTTATTCTCTGAGCTCATGAGACAAGGACACAGAGCAGAGAAAAGTCTCCTTCCTATTCAAAGATTCTGCTCCATCTCTTTTCAGTCAACCAAATAATGTATTGGAATCCCTGAAGGTAATATATGTGAGATGGAGTCTAAAGAAGGCCATGGGGGCAGATGTCAGGTTTTCTCTGGATGGTAAGATATGTAACTCAGTTTTACCTGTTTTCACAGAAAGAAAGAACCTTCATAAGGCAAGTTGAAGTGAGAAAAAGCCACGCAGACACATTCTTCTATACTAGGCTCTGATATGTTTACAGAAAAGGAATAAAGAGAAGATACAATGAAAATACTGGCTTGCCACTTCTAACAGCTAGCAGTATGTGTAGAAGAGAGTTTAATCAGATCATTGGAAAAAAAATGCTTTCCTGAAACCCAAAACTTCAAACCTTTAAGTCATATTAGACAATACAACAACACAGAAGGAATCAGGAGATATAATTTTTTCCACTTATATTTGAATTCTATTTCAGAGAAAGGGGATGCCTATGATTCTACATGATCCTGATGGAGCAGTGTCTGAAACTGAGGTAATTAGGGGATGTTCTGCATGTGGTTTATGTAATTGAGAAACACTTCTAAAGAGGTAATGCAAATGTTCCTTATCTCCTGTCAGGTGATGTTGTAGGGCACACAGGCAGGTGGATTCGTTAGAGACATGTGCTAGCATCATAACCCAAAAAGAGAACAAAAAATATAACCAAGAGAACTTGAAAAGTTCAAGTCCCCTCCTGAAACAAAGAGTGTATGATGTAAAGGAATATATGAAACAACATTCCTGTTGAAATGCTACATTTGAGACTTGAATATTTCTACCTGAGGTCCTCATGAATTTGACAAACTTGGCTACAGTAGAGGAATGAAAGACATTATCAGGGAATTGGGCATGTAGGAGGTGGTGGTATGTTTGATTTTCAGTTCATTGTGCCTAGAATCATTGCATTCATTTATGAGTTAGAAATAAGTGAATTTGTCAAGCTGCTTGTGATCTTTCTGGTGGCTCTCAGTGATCTGGAGGAATACAGACACAGGGTTCCTAAGATATTAAAGCATTCAAGGGTGGAAAAAAAACATAATATGGCTAAAACTGACTATAACACCTAAGTGGGTTTTTAAAAAGTAAGAAGAATTGTATGTGTCTGGCATTTTCAGAAAAAGGAATATGAATAAAGATAAGACAAATTCTACCCCAGAAGGAATCTGGAAGGCTGTAAAGCACTAATGAAAGTTCCACAAAGAGGTGAAAGACAGATCACCTAACAAAGTGAGGATTACATGTAAAAGGCAAAACAGAGTAAGAACAAACAAATGTAAGTTTGTTCTAGGAATAAGAAACTATGTCCCTGGTATATGGTATGTATTCGTCTTCATTTCTAGAATGTTTACCCTCAGTAGAGGTTGTTTGTCCAACAGAAGCCAAATCAACTATTGGATGTGGCTGATATAAAGACCATGATAGTGGTTCTAGCCTGTACATTTCCAAATCAGGATGTCTCTTCTGGTAGAAAGGGCATTAGGCAGAATTAAATCCCTGATTCCACGTGGGTCTGAGTCACCCAGAGAGCCTAATCTGAATCCATGAGGATAGTTAAAGTGAGGAAGCTGAATAGCTCATGAAAAACTGGAAATCATGGATAGGTAATTATGGTAGTTTTCTCACCCCAATACAGACTAGTGTCATGAAGGCTAGTGGATTTTCTCTGCATGGTTTATGGTTACTGAGGACATTCACAAATAATTAAGATTCATAGAATAAATGTCTTGCTACGACCTAACATTACTATGCTCATCCATAGGAGACAAACATAGTCAGACTTTTGTCTCAAACCTGAAAGTATAAATCATAACTGAACAAGTGTAGGCATCAAAGAGATTGGTGAAGTGGTATGTAACCACTTATTGTGAATTAAAACTTTTCCTCTTGAAAGTTGAAAGAAGATTCCTAAGACTGAGAAGTTAATGAAACCGATGAGTCTTTAGAAAGTTACATTTCTTTTTATTTGATATTTTACTTATTTACATTTCAAATGATTCACCCCCCCCCTCAAACTCTCTATCTCACCCCCCTCCTCCCGCTTCTATGAGAGTATACCACCACCCATCCATCCTCTCCTGCCTCCCTGCCCTCACATTCCCCTACACTGGGGCATCAAACCTTTACTGGACCAAGGGCCTCCTCTACCATTGATGCCTGACAAGGCCATCCTCTGATATATATATATATATATATATATATATATATATATATATATATA